>JBBPBX010009629.1:38677-52908 GCA_038048925.1 Garcialebias charrua | reverse complement strand
TCAAAGCGCTCCCTGCCTCTTTCTGCCAGTTTTGACATTAGGACATTTATTTTGAAAGGATTCTGAAGTAGAAACTATCGTTACGGGTGAGCTCAGTGTTTGTCAGAATCTGAGCGTCTTCTCGTCAACTCCACGTTTGGTCGAATATTCGTTTTATTTTAAAATTTATGTCCATTTTGGTCGTAGCTGCATTCTGCGTCTTTTGTCTTGAACTCGTGGCTGTTCAAAGAGCTATCTGCAACAGGTAAGATACTCGTTATGTACCCTTTGCTTTATAATATTCAAAATGTCTTTTAACATGACGGGCATTCCTTCCCATCCGTAGAGCCAAAACAGCACCTTAAAGTTAATACAAGAACAAAATGTGTATAAAAAATAACGTATAGAGCCTGTAGAGTAAAAAGTCACTCGTTCAGTAAATTCCTTGGCTATAAAAGGTGATTGTTTTTGTTCCTGAAGAGGATTTGCTTCTGCATGTCGCATTTTAACGGGTAACAAGACGGCAAACCTTCATGCAAACCCCGTTCTGCTGCTTCTTCGAGGAAAACGAGTGTTAGGAGGAGCGGAGGGGACTAACGGTCCTCTCAGGGGCGGAGCGGTTCGGTTTTTACCCATAAGCCCCGCAGAACGGTTGTGAGATGAACGGCTTCAGGCACTGAGGTTGTGAGGTTCACAAAGTGGGCGGAGCCGCCAGCGACAGGGACGCTCACAGTGGAATGAAGATGCGGGTTCGTCCGTGGCGCCGGAGCGAGCTCGTCTCCACTAAAGGTCCCGCTCGCTCCGAACTGAAA
The DNA here is from genome assembly GCA_038048925.1 of Garcialebias charrua. Taxonomy (NCBI): domain Eukaryota; kingdom Metazoa; phylum Chordata; class Actinopteri; order Cyprinodontiformes; family Rivulidae; genus Garcialebias; species Garcialebias charrua. Next base: position 52,117 of record JBBPBX010009629.1, on the reverse strand, counting down.
TGCGTCAAAAAAAAGTTTCCTCTCCGCCCGTTCCCTGAAACGAGCGAGACGCCAGCGTTCGTGTCCGGATCGCCTCAGACTTTGCTGTCGGAGGGGAGCTCCGCCAGCGCGTGGACGATGTCGGTGAAAGATGGCCGCTCCTTGAGGCCGAGCGCCCAGCAGCGCGCCATCAGCTTGTAGATCTTGGAGGGGCATCCGTCGGGGACGGGGAGCTTCAGTTTCCACGTCTTCAGACCTGAGAGGATCAGATTGACACAGATCAGAGACGCAGCGACTCCTCCGAGGGGTTTCAACTCAGCCGGCGGGTCCCGCTCACCTTCCAGCACCTCGTCGTCGCTGAGGTCGCCATACGGCATTTCTCCCAGACTGAACACCTCCCACATCAGCACTCCGAAAGCCCACATGTCCGACTTGGTGGAGAAGTCGTCCTCGAACACGGACTCTGTCGGGAGCCAGCGCAAAGGAATCCACGCCTGTCGGTAGTGGAAGTACTCACTGTTTTCACAAAAAGAACAAACAACGTCAGACTGTAGGGATCGTTCTGTTCTGAGTAGGGCTTTAACAGACTACTCGAGTAATCGACATCGATTACTTGGACCTCTACAGTACTCGAGTTTTTTTTATTTTAAATCGAGTATTCGCAGTGACGTCATCACGTCACAGTTACAGAACAGAAAATGAATCAACTCCCTGTTTGGAGCGTGTTGCACCATATTATGTGACCACCGTATATTGTGACCGTAGGGGGCGGTGTTGCAGGTCACAGAATGTGGTGTAACACCGCGTCCAATCGACCAAACCAGAACCAGCTTCCTCTGACCTTGTTTCGCAATTAAAAGGCAAAAAATATTAATCTCTAAACTTATAAAAAACTATAAACATATTTATCTCTAAAACTAAATCTAATGCGCAGCACCACAGGCGGTGGTGCGGGGTGGTCAACCGCCCCACTGTTTTTAGTTTCGTTTTTGACGTGCCGCACATTTTTTTCACTTTTGCAGCTTAATAATAATAACTAACAGTTTGGGGTTTCCTGTGACTTATTTGCTGTAAGATAAATGGTAGGAGCCTAATACAGTATATGCTTTATGTTTTGTTGGTCTTTTTTTGTAAATAATAAATTACTTTTTTTTTCATTTTTTTGCGGTTTTAATTAGTTAATTATTTTTCGCATCTTGAGATCCTATGACATCATCAACTACTCGAGCTCTACTCGAGTATTATTATGTTAATGTCGAGTTTAAAAAGTATGTACCAGTACTCGTTCAACCTCTAGTTCTGAGTAAAATTTCTAACGATTTCTAACCAGCACACGCAAAAGAGAGCACATTACACCAGTCTTGGCCTCCCTTCACTGGCTACCGGTTCATCTTCGAATCCAATTCAAAATTCTCATGTATGTCTACAAATCGCTGAACAGTCTCGCCCCCGCCTATCTCTCGGATCTGATACACCCATATGTCCCTCCACGTGCTTTGAGGTCAGAGGATCAGGTACTCTTAATAGTTCCAGAAACTCGCCTAAAGGCCGAGATACAGTGAAGCAGACTCCGTATACGCCCGTATACGCGCGTATACGGAGCCTCTGCTACAGCTCGGCTGATGTTCTCGCGTAGATTCTCGTGTTTTCGCTCCAAATTCTACGTCATTTCCTCCGTACCGTCACTTCCGATCGTCACTTCCGCTAGTTTTTCGCTCCACGGAGAGGACTCAACTGAGCTCGCTGATTGGTCACTTTGACACGCCTACTGAAATGATTGACAGATTTCAGTCAGCTCAAAGTGAAACCTATCGTGAGCAGCTCGCTCAGACTTCTGCGGTGTTCTGATACGGTCTTTCTACTATATATGTTATAAAAAGTTCTCTCAGAAATAAAAATAATAACAGGGAGTGCTTTTCCTGCAGCCCACAGCCCACCACAGCCCACCAGGGAATATATAAAACATCGCGCACCCAGGTAGGACCTGAATTCATTCATTTCATTCATCGAGTGAACGGAGGAAGAAGCGGTTACTTGACTTTAGGCAAAAAAACAAAAGAAAAGGCCCGATCAGCGATAAAAAAGAGGAATTTATTTCATTTGTGTAACATACAAAACAGTCCGGAGCCGGGGAAGTTTAGGTCAGACACCGCGCATCGCGTATGCGAATCGCGTATGCGTAGTAAAAAAATACCTTTGCGCGTACTTGCCCTGAGGGGCTACGCGGGGCTACGCTGCGTACGGGGCATACGTACGCTGCGTATTGGCGTATCGTGAGGACGCTCGAGTGTATCTCGCCTTAAGCGCAGGGGTGACAGGGCGTTCTCTGTAGCAGGCCCAAGACTCTGGAACGAGTTACCGCTGCTCATCAAACAGGCCCCCTCCCTCTCGGTTTTCAAATCCCGGTTAAAAACTCACTACTACTCCATTGCTTTCAATGCCAGCTGATTTGTATTGGATCGTTTGATTTATGATCTGCAATGTTTTTATGTTTTTCGTGTTGTACTTCATTGTCTGTGTTGCCTGTTGCGTGTTTGTTTGTCCAGCACTTTGGTGTGGACTTGTTCCTGTTTAAAGTGCTTTATAAATAAAATGGTATGGTATGGTATGGTAAAATCACTCGGCACCAAAAGACGGCAGGGCATAGTTTTCCTGTGTCAATCTGTTAGCAAAATATCTTTCAGAAAGTAATCAGTTTCAAGATGGCTGCCACAACCCACTGACCCTCCAACACAAAAGTCAAATGGTCAGATGCTGAGCTGAACTCTGGTGGTAGTAGCTGAGAGTCATCCCTAACAGTCGGCTTCTGTAAGTCCGAGGTCATGAATCTCGACCGCTGCCTCCACGACCCAAACATGAATAAGAACCTTTACATTTGATCATTTTTATACATCTAGTGTTTGATCATAAACAAAACTGTGTTTGTTCCTTCAGTTTAAAACTTTTACAAACCCTTTAGCGGTTTAATCAGATGACAACTGAAAACATCCCGCCCCTTGATTGACATTCACGGCAACCAATCAGATGAGAGCTTTAGGTCACGCTCATGCAGCTTCTAAAAACAATGGCGCGAAGGTGGAAGTTGAACGCAGCAAAACATACTAAGCGAAAACAATCAGATTTCGGACTGTTCATGGAAAATACGACATGGACTTCCCACCGAAAAGCCAGCTGAGAAAGAGAAAGGTGGAGGAACTAAAATCCCTGTTCGGACAGCAGCAACTTCAAAGCGAAACGCCCCCACCATCTTCCGGGTGAGTGACGCTGTGATGTTTCTCTGCACGCTTAAACATACTGGTTGGGAGCTGACGTGGCTTTATTATTAAAATCATACGAGACACTTTTCATACAGAATAACCTCCTTGACTACTCTCTGTTCTCTGCACGTTTCCCTGTCCCGCAGCGCGAGCGTTTGCATAACACACTTTCGCGCTGCGTTCAGGGACAGTCGGTAAAATACACCGCTGTAAATCTCTCCGTACCAAAAGAGACATTTTTATGCCTTTGTTCACTAAATTAAACGTGTCCGGAGCCATAACAACCTGCTACAACTGTGGTTATCAACTGGTGGCCTGTGGACCACTTTAGATTTGCTGGAGGGGGCTTTTAGAAATGACATTTATTAAAGTAAAAAATATCTAATGATTTTTTTTTTACATTTATTAAAGTAAAAGACCAGATTCTTATAAAGAAGGGGGTGGGGATCAGTTTCATTTCATTTCATTTATTCATTTGTATAGCACTTTACACAACCACGGTGATGGTGACTAAAGTGCTTAACAAAAAACAGTGCAGTACAGTAAAAGACAACAGATTAAAAATCAAGAAAACACAACATAATAGCAAAAATAAAACCAGAAATGTCACCACATATTTAATTACTAAAAGCCAGTTGGAATAAAAAAGTCTTAAGCTTCGATTTAAAAAGGCCAAGTTCAGTAATCTGACGTAGCTCAAGCGGGAGCGTATTCCAGAGTAGAGGTGCGGCCGCAGAAAAGGCACGGTCACCCCAACGTTTATATTTTGTCCGTGGAACAGAGAGCAGGAGCTGTGTGACCTCAGAGACCTGGAGCGGGCAGGGAAACTTAACAACTCTGTTATATTTCTACCATATATTTTTAAAATAAAATTTAAAAAATCTATATTGCTGTCACCATCACCCCATTTGGTCCCTACGGTCGACCAGGTGCCCATGGGCACCACGTTGGTGACCCCTGATTTATTACATGTGTTGTGCAATATTTGCTTATTCAGTTATGCAAGGTACATCAACATAGGTACATTGTACATAAAAAGAATCCTTAATACATTTGAAGATAATTATATGTTTTGCATTTTTGTATTGGGTAGATCTTTTGGACTTGGTTTTTTTATAAGTAGCTCGCATGCTGAAAAAGTGTGAGCACCCCTGCTTTAGCCAAACTGTTTAGGCTAAAGGGTTCTCTTTCCCCTAAATCCCCATTATGGAGAAATGGATTGCTACCGAAGATTCTCCAGTCTGGTAACTTTAGATCCTGGCTGGAAAAGGGTATCTGTCAACTGCAGCATTGTTATGAAAAGGGAGTATTCATGTCATTTCAACAGTTAAAAGATACGTTTAAATTGACGAATAATGATTTCCTTGGCTATCTCCAAATTCGTGACTTTATAAGAACTGATCAGAAAGGAAGTTGGAAGTTACCGTGTATGTCTCCGGTTGAGGAAATATGTCATGCCAATCAGCCATTAAGTAAAATAATTTCAAGGGTGTATACAGCACTCATGTCAACTTTAACTATATCTGGTGTGGATGCTTCCAGAATTAAATGGGAAAAGGATTTGGGTATATCTATTGAGAGCAGTTATGGAATGATTTGTGCAGGGGGGGTCTCACCTCTACTTTGAATGCTCGATTTAGACTAGTACAATTAAATTTTTTACATCAGTTATATATCACCCCACAAAAATTACATAGATATAATTTGAGTATATCTCATCTTTGTTTTAGATGTGGCATGGAGGAAGGAATGTTCCTCCATGCCACCTGGCAGTGCTCTAAGTTGCAGGATTTTTGGAAAGGGGTTTGTGAAACATTATCAGACATCCATGGCACCATGATTCCAAAAGACCCGGAGATTTGTTTATTAGGGAACTTTACAAATTCCAATCTAAAGACAGTTTATGGTAAGAAACTTACAGAGGTCCTTTTGGCAATTGCTAAGAAATGTATTACAATAAAATGGAAATCGGATGCCCCCATCCCAATTAAAATGTGGTTGGGTGAGATTAATAGCTGTGTGACACTTGAAAAAATAACCTACTGGATGCAAGGTAGAGGTGGGACTTTTAATAAAATATGGCAACCATTTTTGAGGTACAGTATATGCAAAATCTACCAGCACAGTGGATTGACTGACCATCATGTTATCGAGCTGCAAGATATATGAGCGAATCTGATAACATCTGTCTTTTTGATATATTCCTGATTCCTATATATTTTATTCTATCCTTGTGGATTATATTCTTCCCTCATGGATTATATTCTTCCCTCATCTTACCCACCCCCTCTCAGCCCCTCTTGTTATTTGGTTGTTGTGTTATATTTGTTGTGAGTGTATTTTACTTTAAGAATGTTTTATTGTTCTAATTGTGTCTTATTGTGATTTTTGTGATGTCATTATTGAAAAATTATAAATAAAAAATAAATAAAAACTTTTACAAAAGTTTGCAGTTAGAAATGATCCTCTGCTTCTCTTTTATGTTTCGTTTGGTTTTATTCTGCTGTAAAGCACCTTGTGTTGCATGAAAGGTGCTTTACAAATAAAGTTTGATCACATCTAACGTGGTAGTAGCTGAGTCATCCTCACCACATGTTTAAAGCACTAACAGATCCAAGATTTAACACAACGTCATTCACAAGGTTTGACCGGGACAGCTATAACTCTGTTAACCCTAGCATGAACCCAACATCTGCAGATATTCAGTGTGGGGTACCGCAGGGCTCCATTCTTGGACACCTTCTCTTTTCTTTATACCTGCTGCCACTAGGTGCTATTTGTTGTAAACACGGCATCCCTTTCCATTTTTATGTCAATGACTGTCACATTTACTTCCCTCTGAAGCCCCTGCTGCACGCTCTATCCAACCTCTTCTTGACTGTCTGGTTGACATCAGGGAGTTAATGGCTTTAAATTTATTAAGTTTCGATGAGAATAAGACAGAAGTCATGTTGTTTCCACCTAATGTCACAATCAGGAACCACTGTATAGACCCTTCCTCTCCCGCTAGTCACTAATCTGGGAGTGAAGATGGACCCTTCCATGAAACTAAACAGTCATGACACAATTGTTAAAGGAGACCACATATAGGTATTTAAAATTTTTATGTTATGTCTGTGTGCTATCTTGACAATATTAATTCATTTTAATACACAAAATAATTCTTAGATAATTAATTATACCCTTTTTAATTCTGCCATTTTTAACTTTCGTTTTGAACGACCGGTTTCTTGAAGTCCACGCCCTTCAACGATCTGTTAACGCCCTCTGTAACAGCCAGTATCTGTAATGTGTTGTTGTTTTAAAATTAGCTCTTTTTTTATTACTCATTTGACTTACTGTTAGTGCTAGCTTAAGATAACTTACCGAAACCCGTCTGAGCGCGCCGCAATTAGCTGCTCCTTTTAGCATGAGACCACCCGAATCCGAAGCTAATGTTAGCTTGTTCCTCTTCCGGTGTTCGCCAGCTCCGCTCGTTGCACGCGGAGATTTTGGGAGTTATCGCTGTTCCAGTCAAGACAACAAAGTTCACCAAGTGTCTCCCGTAAATTAATCAGTAAGGAGAAGGTCCTCGCTGCTGCGAGGCTGCAGCGAGGCTGTACAATTGAAGCTCCGCTCCATCCGCCAGAAGAGGGTCCCGTTGCCGCTGGTCCCTACGCCGGGGGTCCGCTCGTTTAATTTTTGACGGCTGCGCGTTGGGAGCGATCGCAAATACACTAAAAATTGAACTAAAATATAAAAATAACAATTATACTTTATTTATAAAGCCATTTAAAAAAACCACAGCTGCAACAAAGTGCTGTACACATGAAATTAAGAACATATAAACAAAAGATGAGATGAAATCATGAAAAACAACAGTCATGTGTTTAATACAGAAGTGGGTTGAGCCTAACCAGGGGTTGCTAGGTGAGGGGCTGGACTCAGGTTTGAGGTGATTGGCTACGGCCTGTGACGTCAATAACTGCAGGAAGTGTGAATCCTGGTGTATTTATCAAAAATAAATAAATCTACTTAGAGTAAATAAACCACTGGGTGCATTTTTTTGGCACAAGGACTGTTTTTTTATGAAGTAAATACCCAAAGTTGAGTAAAAAAAACATTAAAAAGTGAATTTTGCATCTGTGGTCCCCTTTAAATCCTGTTTTTTGTTCAGTTGAGGCGACTGTCTAAACTGAAGCTCACATTTTCCAAAACTAACCTTGAGACAGTAATACATGCTTTCACAACATCCAGGCTTGATTACTGCAATGTTCTTCTTTTGGAATCAGTCAGAACCTCCACTGCACGATTACAACTGGTTCAAAATGCTGCAGCCTGATTTTTAACTGGTACAGGCAAAAGACAGCAAATTTCTCAGCTTCTGGCCTCCCTGCACTGGCTCCTAGGTCACTTTTGAATTCATTATAAAATCCTTCTGTATGTTTTTTAATCTCTGAACAGCTCTTCCCCCTCTTATCTCTGATCTGCTGCAGCCATATGTCCCACAGCACAGACCAGATGCTTTTATTGGTTCCAGGCACTCGTTTTATGCTCAGAGGTAACAGAACCTTTTCTGTTTCAGGTCCAAGACTGTGGAATGAGTTACCCCTGCATGTCAGGCAGGCTCCCTCTCTCACTGTTTTTAAGTCTAATTAAAAACACACGCTTATTTCCTGTTTTTGATCCACTGTGAGTTGATTTTAACTTCACTGTTTTATAATTTCAGTCATTTAGTTTATTATCTTTACCTCTGTGGATTGATGTATTTTATCCTGTGTCCTTTGCTTTGTTTTGTTGTACAGCACTTTGGTTGGTCTTGCTGCTAAGTGCTTTATTAATAAAGTGGTACGTATGACGGTGGCGGGTGACAGGCATTCCTTCAGAGAAATGCTAGTTCAGTGAGGTGGTTTAGGAGCAGACCTGTTGTAGACGTCCTTGCTGAGACTGAGTGAAGACACTTTGACGCGCCTCTGATTGTTGATCAGACAGTTTCGAGCAGCGAGGTCTTTGTGGACAAAGCGGTAGTTGGACAGGTGCTCCATGCCACGGGCCACCTGGGCGCAGATGGACACCTGGAGGGACAGAGACAGAAGACAGTGCAAAGGGACATTGATAAACTCTATTTTATAATGAAAGGTTTACTTTAAAGGCTTTTAAATTGTTATAGGCCAGTAAAAACCAGGAGTGCCTCATGTAGGACTTACTTTGGTCTTGGTGCTGATTGGCTGAGTTTTGACTTTGTCATCTTTGCTTTTGGAAATCCTCAGGAACTGCTTCAGATCTCCCTGCCGTTCAAAAAAAGTCAAAGAAAGAGCTTTAAATCAGGAAAAAACAGATTTAAATGTGAACACATGTTCCTGTAGGATTACCAGGTCGTAGTACTCCAAGATCATGTAGTGTGGCTCCGCCTCCTTGCAGAGGCCCAACAGCCGGACCACGTTGGGGTGGCTGAGCTTGGCGAACATCTCAGCTTCGCGGCGGAAGTCGAGCTGAAGCTGCTCGTCTCTGGACTGCAGACTCTTCACCAGCACCACCGTCTCCACGTCGCTCTCTTCGATACCCTTCGCCTTGGACAGCAGCACCTCGCCGAACTCCCCTTTACCTAAGCAAACGGTCGAGACGCGCACGTCAGGAAAACCCCTGTTCCGTCTCTGCAGCCCCCGACGGCAAGTTTGTGAAATCTCACCCAGAGTGGTGATGGTTTGGAGGTTGGCCCGGGGAAAGTGCAGCTTGTCGTTGGCGCTGCTGTGGCGTTTCTCGGCCGCCGCGACGGTGCCCATGTTGGTGAGCGCCACTTCCTCCTGGATCTCGGCTGTGGTGTGGCCGTTTTGTTGGACAGCGTCTCCTGAAAAGAACACGCATCAACTATGAAACAGAAAACCGACAAAATGCAACAAAAAGAGCTTCACTGGTTTTTACTTTTACAACTAATTCTGACAAAGATTTTATCAGTTTCTACTTGAGATCATAATTTTAGGAGACACACGTTTGCTTAAAATCCTATTGTAAAAGAAACTGTCCAGATGAACTGATTGAGAATGAGCGGATTTGATACCTGGACTATTGAGAATGAACTTTCTTGTCTATTGTAAAACAATGTGGGCTTTTATTTATGTCCATACGTGGAATTAGCACAAGAGGGCAGCAGATATCCTAAACCTATCACAGCGCAGGCACAACATTCAGACCGTTCAGATGCTCCATCTCCGGCTCCTCTCCATCCTGGCCCTTCTGCAGCCTCTTGGCGTTGCGTCTCTTCTTGCAGTAGAACATGAGCCCCAGCACCACGATGATGTAAGCCACAGCCGCCCCCACCGACAGGCCGATGGTCTGGATCATCTTGTAGGGAGCCCGGTCCTCTCCGTCATCAGGGAGCATCTGCGCCGGTTTGTCTAAAAAAAATTGGCGCAGGCAGCCAGTTATGGTCCAGTTGACATTTTTGCATGAACTTTAAAGGTATGGGGACATGATGCTAAAACATAGACATCTTTAGAAAGAGGAGCTACTCAGCTTTGATTTTTTTTGTACACAGATGCTTCAAATAATTAATACATAAAAGTATTTTTTAATAAAATAGTTTTAATGATGTAACTCTGCAGTGCGGGTGGAGAAAGGAGGGGTCAAACGCCAACGCATTTTTATGACGCAATGTATTGAACGCACATTGTAAATAACAATGGCAGAGAATATTAGAAACCGAGGTAAGCAATTTAAGTGAAGATTTGAGCGATTTGTCTTCAGTTTGGGAAGCCGAAGTTAGTTCGAGTGATGAACAAGAAACAGCTGGATCTAATGTAGGTCTGCAGCCGTATTTATTTGAGCCTGACCGTCCTCCATTGTCCATTCTTGACAAAGTTTTTCATCTTTTGGGAAAGTGAAAAGGCTCACTTGTTCACTGGCAATATTAGAACACCCAAATGCGACACAACGTAACAGCATTTTTAAAGTTATACAAACAAAAACAAAAAAATCGTGATCTTGAAGACAATGAAACTGCGTTCTAATAGCAGCCGCAGACTGAGCTACATGTCCCTACGTCACATGACGTCGCATGCGGAAGTACCCGGATTTCCCGTGACGAAACACGGCGCCAAGTTTAAAATCACTTTGAAACAAATTTTCATTGATTTATCATTTTGCTTGTAAAAACGAACATAGTTGAATGATACAACATATATATGTTGTGCCACTTTATGCATAGTTCCAACATCATGTCACAATACTGAGGACAAACAGCTGCTCCTCTTGTCTTGTCCGCTACCCCCCCGGAGAACTTTTCTATGAGCGTTATCGGAGGCCGGCTGGTTACATCTCAGACTGTTGCTATCTGGAATGTCTCATGGACAGAAATCTCCCTGCCTCAGTCTCAAAATGCAACATGTAACTGTCTTAAATGTGCTTATGGTATGGTTTTTACTGTCTCATGTGGTGTCTTGGCAGACAAAATGTGATACATTTTTTTTAATACCAACGCTGTGACCCTTATGGTACTTTCCTTGTTTCACACCTTTGACCTTCATCCCGATACGGATGAGAGAGGCCGCGCTGAAGAACATAATGTGATTCGTCACATGTGGTCTGAATTGGCAGCAGCTTCACACACTCACCCCCCCTTCAGGATGACTGTGCGTACATATTCACGCTGTATTGGTGAAAACTTGTGCAATGTTAATAAAAGTACTCTGACTCTGAATACCTTTAATAAAACGTGCAAATTATTTCAAAGGTGGTGTAAATCTGTCGCGATTATGATGTCGAGAAAGCTGCTTCAATTATGGTTGTGCAAAAGCATCGCAGACGAAAGGGGTGTCGCCATCAACCAGTCTGGGTTTTGTCACGCAGACCCCGACAAGCTGCAACAAACGTCTGAATTCAATCGACTTCTTCTCCGAGTCGGACCGAAGCGCCCGCTCAGGGAGTGAACAGGTTAATGTGGGACACTGGAGCTTATTTTGATCTTCTGTCAGCAGACGATCCGCCTCAGAGCGTGAAGCTTTATTACATCCAGCACCTGCCCAATCCCATCAGCCCCGGTGGCAGCGGCGGCGTCAGAATCGCGGCTGCGGTTATTAACCTGTCGCCGCGGATGATGGACAGAAGGTGTGGAGGTTTAATTAACGCCTTCTCTCTCCTTCATGTGTGCAGCCTTTGTTCCCGATGAAGAAAACCTGAGCTCGACTCACCCACGACGTACAGCTGAGCCACTCGGTCTTTGATGCTGCAGCTGTTTCCGGCCACACACGTGTAGCGGCCCGTGTCGTCTGTGGTGACATCGGTGATGATCAAAGAGCCGTTCGGCATCTTCTGGAAGCTGGAGGCAAACAAGACGACAGGAGATAAACGACTAAAGTTAAAATAAATAAATATGTTTTCCTGTTTGGGTTTTAGAGATCAAACTACTTCTGCAAACTCTCTGCTTTTTTTCCAAGCACGTAAAACATTCAGCGCCTTTAGAAAGGCTGTGACTGATGAGCATGCATCAGGGTGCTGTGACTGATGGTCTTTGTATTTTTTTTACTTTTCAAAATATTTAATTTTCATATTCAAATTTGTTGCTTTTAGCTAATATTTTGCTACTTTAGCCTTTTGTTAATTTCTGTTTTTTGCTATCACTCCACTACTTTTGGCTTTTAAGTAGTATTTTAAGACTTTAGCTTTTAGCTATACATTTGTAGCTTTTTGTTAGCATGAACTACTTTTAGCTTTCGGCTAATGTTTTGTTACTTTTGATTTTTAGCTAACATTTTGCTACTTTCTGTTTTTAGTTAGTTTTTAGATAATTTTAGCTAACCATTTATAGCCTATATGCCACGGGTTTCCGTTCCAGCACCTCCGCAGTCATTACACAGACGGCGCACTTCCGGTTAGCGGGAAAGACACGAACATAAATGACTAAATACAATTAATAAAACATCGGCATACACACCAATAACAACTCTATACACATATAAAACCATATAAAATTATGGCGACGTTCCCCCTACGGATAGCCGCGATAAATGTTCGCCGAAACCCCCCCGCGGAACAGCTGTTCCCACCGGTGGGCGGACACAACGGTACTCACGTGTAGTGCCGGTAGCGCGCGGCCGCTTCCCGTTTCGGGTCGTTGTCATGGTTTGCTACTAGGAGCTAACGCTAGCAACAACGGAGGTGGATGGGAACCGGAAGTGGCGGGTAGGTGTTGCATTTTGCCGGAAGTACGTCACGCCCCCCCGTGGCATATAGGCTATTGCTCGTTGATAGCATTTTGCTGCTTTTGACTTTTAGCTAACCATTTACTGCTTTTTGCTAGCATTTACCAATTTGTGCTTTAGGCTAGTGTTTAGTTGGTTTTCTTTTTAGCTATTATTTTTCTACATTTGGCTTTTAATGTCCTGTAATGTCCTGTACATATTGCAGTTCTGACAATAAAGTTGACTTTGACTTAAAGGAGAAATGAAAAGTGTTTTTAAGCTAATAGTAGTCTAATGAAAAGCATAAAATAAGCTTGTTGAGAAAATTTCACAAGTCAAAAATGTCATCCTAACTCAAATTTAGACTTTGCAAAGTGAAAAAATTCTCATCTGGTGTTTTTGACCCCCCTCCCTCTGCTTGCTCTCCGTCCCCTGAATATGACATAGGCAGTGCAATGGTCGTCCCTCATACAGTAATATTAGTGTGTGTATCTAGTATTTTTTCAACTTTCATCATTTTGTAAACCGCCCCCTAGCTTATAGACTGTAGTTATGTTATCATTCACAAGAGTTTGTATATATTTTTTGTTTATGTAGTGTTTTGTAGTTCTGTTTGTGTTAATAAAAAAAAAAATCTAGTAGTGGACAAAAAGGTTTCAGTGTGTAGCAATTAGGGATGCAGCAAAAAAAATCTATTTTTTAAAGAATCAAGATTCTTAGTCCTGGCGATTCAGAATCGATTCTAAAAGCCCCAAAATAGATTTTAAAACTTTTTTAAAATTTTATATTGTATTTTTACCGCTCCTGTGCATTCGGCCGCTGTAGAATTTTGGCCGTGTAGGGCCACCGTAGTTAGTTAGCCAGGCAGCTCCCAATGGAGCCTGCTAGCAAGGAGGGAGACCCTGCATGTTTCAACTTGCTCCTTCATCTTTAAAAATCATTTTAGATCCTACTATGTTCTGTGGAATACAGAGCTTAACAAGACATTGGTAACTGTTTCAGGACATTTTCAACACCCCCACTTCCATGTTAGCATACGGCGCTAGCAT
>JBBPBX010009629.1:26056-38634 GCA_038048925.1 Garcialebias charrua | reverse complement strand
GGTGGAAACTTCATTGACGTCAATGCCCATATATGGAGGGGCAGATCTTCCCGGAGCTGCTGCTAAAAACTGCTAAAAAGCATGAAATAACACATTTAGCGTTATTTCTCTACAATATAAATAAACACTACTGTTTTATATTTAATTAACTACTAAATATTAATGGCGATGCAATTTGAAAACTTGGTGGGTCATGTCCTTTAAGAATAATCTGCATCAACTACAGCAGCTCAGTCATTCCATAATGAAGCAGAGAGAACGTACATGGAGCCTGTAGAAACTACGAACGTGGGTGTCTTGTTTACCTCCTCTTCTTTCGGGTGTCCAGCGCCTTGTCTTTAACCATCCAGTGGATGTGGGGCTCGGGGTCGCCGGTGGCCTGGCAGTGCAGGACGGCTGTGTGGCCCTGGTACACAGTCGTGTTGTCCGGCTCCACCTTGAAGCGAATGTACACTGCACAAATATGAACAAAAAAAAAGAACGGAACAAGCGCTCAGGTTTGGAAGACAAGTCCAGCACTTTCTTTATAGGCTGACAGTTTGCAATACAAAAGTCACCAAGTGCAAAATAAAAGTAACCTAACGAGAACGATGTAAAACTACTCTCAGATGAAAAGTTCTGTGGCCCGCCTGTTTATTACTACTTCCTGTCTCCAGAATGACAGCTGAGAGTTTACCGGCCACAGTGAGGGTCACCAGGGCTCGGATCTCCCCCTGCAGGCGGTTGGAGGCGATGCAGGTGTAGTTGCCAGCGTCGCTGCGGGTGACTTTAGTGAAATGAAGCTGGCCGTTCTTCTGCTCCACGTGGGTGGGTAGTTCTCCTCCATCTGAGGGGGGAGATATGACACATGGTTATTTAAAAAAAAAAACATTAACAAAAAACAGGAGTTAATGAGTTAAGGAGCTAATGCTTTAGCCGTCTTGTTAGTCGCTAAGGATCGTATCTTTAGCGATATGATAAACTGCTTATTTATTAATGTCACGCTTCCTCTCTGTGTTCCTCGAAAAGGCACACAAAACGGCTAAATGAGCTCTGAACCGTGGTTTATTTCTTTCGAACCTGCAGCTTCAAGGTTCCAAGTGGAGGCTCACTTTACTGCAGCTTCACACAGGCTGACTAACGTGAAGGCGGCGCAGCTGAATGGACTGTACTCATACAGCTCCTTTCTAAGACACTCAAAGCTCTTTACAACAATCTGTGCCTCATTCACCCATTCAAACAACACTCTACTAGATCTGTACAAAGAATAATCAGAGCTTTATCACATTCATGCACTGATGGGACACACGTCGGAGGTAATGAGGGGTTCAGTGTATTGCCCAGGGACACTTCAGCACGTGACTGCTGTTGGAATTGAACCCCAACTCTCCCATTGGAGGACGACCGCTCTGGCCTCTCAACCACAGCCGCCCCGCAGCTGAAGAGGATTCTTACTGTATTTAATATATGTAAATTGTTTATTTTTAAGCATTTATTTTGTAGAGTTACAGCTGTTGATAAATGTGCCTGTGTGACAACTGGGACAAAACTTTGACTCAAATATATTTTTGTTATTACTTTATGGAAAGAAAAAATATCAAGATTATATCGTATATTGCGATTTTTGTAAAAATATTGAGATATTAATTTTGGTCAATATCGCCCAGCCCTAGTAGGAAGGAAGGCAGGAAGGACGGATTGGTAGGTAGGAAGGAAAGAAGGAAGGTGGGGAGCCAAGATGGTCTAGTGGCAGGGCTTTTGACTACGGATCCGAAGGTCGCGGGTTCGCGCCCCGGCCACTACCCAGCTTGGGGTGTCTATGAGTGCACACCTATTTCTCCAGCTCCCCGGGCGCTTTCGGGCTGCTCACTGCACCACCTGGTAGGTGGTTGGGTTAAATGCAGAGACGAATTTCGTCTGTGTATGGGAACATTCGCAGATGACAGGAAAAGACATTATTATTATATTATAAGTAGGAAGGAAGGTAGGAAGAAAGGTAGGAAGGAAGGTAAGAAGGAAGCTAAGTAGGTAGGTAGGAAGGAAGGAAGGAAGGTAGGAAGGAAGGAAGGAAGGTAGGACGGAAGTTAAGTAGGTAGATAGGAATGAAGGTAGGAAGAAAGGTAGGAAGGAAGATAGGAAGGAAGGAAGGCAGGAAGGAAGGAAGAAAGGAAGAAAGGAAGGTAGGAAAGAAGGAAGGAAGGAAGGAAAATAGGGGGAAAATTTGAGATATCCAATAGAATCTTCTAATTGTTTAGGAAAAATACATGTGAATAATCAAAAAGTAGCAGAATACACAAATTTGAGAAAATAAATATGCACATACATATACATTTGTACGTATGCATACATACATAATGTACCTATATATATGTACATGTATATATATATATACATACATATATATGTACATGTATATATATATATACATACATATACTGTATATGTACATGTATATATATGTACATACATACATATATATGTACAGTACATGTATATATACATACATACATATATATGTACATGTATATATACATACATACATATATATGTACATGTATATATACATACATACATATATATGTAGATGTATATATGGCCCTCACCCCGATAGTCGCTAAATGTTTTGAGAAACTGGTCATGTCCCACATCAAGACAACCGTCAACATCAATGAGGACCCTCATCAATATGCATACCGTGAGAACCGATCAACAGAGGACGCCATTTCTTCCGTGGTCCACACTGCTCTCACCCACCTGGATCAGAAAGACTCATACGTGCGTCTGCTCTTTGTGGACTTCACATCTGCCTTCAACACCATGATCCCCCAAACTCTGATAGACAAACTATCTACACTTGGACTAAGCCCCTCCATTTGTAACTGGGTACTAGACTTCTTAACAGACAGACCACAGTCCGTGAAGATTCACAACTTCTCCTCCTCCACCATAACCCTCAGCACTGGCTCTCCTCAAGGATGTGTGCTGAGCCCCCTTCTGTTCACTCTGCTCACATATGATTGTACAGCCACACTTCCAGGCTGTCATATTGTTAAGTTTGCAGATGATACAGCGGTGGTGGGATGCATCACAAACAATGATGAGTCCAGCTACAGACAGGAGGTGGAACACCTGGAGAGCTGGTGCAAAGAGAATAATCTTCACATGAATGTGAAGAAGACAAAGGAGATGATTGTGGACTTCAGAAGGAATAAACACACCCACGCCCCACTGAAAATAGGTGGATCTGCGGTGGAAGTGGTCTCCAGCTACAAATACTTGGGTGTACACTTGAATGATAACCTCAGCTGGACCAACAACACCACCAGCCTGATCAAGAAAGGTCATCAAAGACTCTACTTCCTCAGACGACTGAGACGTGCTGGTCTGAGCAGCCCAGTTCTCACCTCGTTCTACAGGTGTGCAGTGGAAAGCGTCCTGTGCTCCAGCATCAACGTGTGGCATGGAGGCTGCACAGTTGCAGAGAGGAAAGCTCTACAGAGAGTGGTGAAGGCTGCACAGAGGTCTGTCGGAGTCAGTCTCCCCACCATCACAGACATTTACACCTCCAGATGCAGGAAAAGAGCCACCTGCATCATGAAAGACCTCACTCACCCAGCACACTCACTCTTTGCCCCACTCCCCTCAGGACGGAGGTTGAGGAGCATCAAATGTAGAACCACTAGACTGAGGAACAGCTTCTACCCTGAGGCTGTTAGACTCATGAATGAATAAATAAAAATAAAATAAAAATAAACACTGCAAAATATCACATCATGCTGATGCTGATCTGTTTTCTTGTTGCTGTGTTCATCTGTGACCATCTGCTCATACAGACTCATGTTCGTGCTGCTGTTTATAATGATGTTTTTCCACTATATTAGGGCTTAGTGTATTACTAGTTGATGTTTTTCTTAGTTAATTCTAGATGTTATTACTGTTTTTCTCTTGCATTTGTTGTTGGATGTAACTGGGACCCCGTGTACATAATCTCGTTTTCATCACATGTACCACATGCGGTGCAAATGACAATAAAGACTCTCTGACTCTGATATATGTACATGTATATATACATACATACATATATATGTACATGTATATATACATACATACATATATATGTACATGTATATATACATACATACAGGTATTCCCCAACTTACGAGCGCTCTTACTTACGAGGTTCCGCACTTACGAGCTGGTGAACGAGCAGTAAATTTGTAAAGAACAAACAAAAAATACAGCACTTTTATGTGTTTTTAGATGAAAGTGTGTTAGCTAACCGTTTGGAAACAAGTTTCTGAGCATGTTTATGAACTAGTATGAACATTTGTGATGAAAAACGAGTGTTCGTAGTAGCGCTAGCATAAATTTTCCGACTTTCGACCGAAAATCCGGACTTACGAGAACACGTGTTTCGTGTTCCGACGTACGAGATTTCGTTTTACGAGATAGTCGTAGGAACGGAACTCGCTCGTAAGTCGGGGACTACCTGTACATATATATATGTACATGTATTTATACATACATACATATATATGTATGTACATGTATACTGTATATACATACATACATACATATATATATGTACATGCATATATACCGGTACATACATATATACTGTATGTACCGTACATGTATATATACATACTTGCATACATATATATGTACATGTATATATACATACATACATATTTATGTACATGTATATATACGTACATACATATATATGTACATGTATATATACATACATATATACTGTATGTACATGTATATATACATACATATATACTGTATGTACATGTATATATACCGTATTTGCCGGAATATAAGTCGTGGCTTTTTATCATTTTTGCATGCCCTGCGACCTATACTGTATTCAGGTGCGACCTATTTATGGCTTTTTATAAAATAAGCTGATTTGTAATAATTTATTTACAAAAATTAAACTGAGACACACTCTCACAATAATGTCAGCTAACAAATATATATTTTTTAGGTGTTTATCCTGCTAAAATTAAAATACATGCAGGTCTGTTCGCTGCTACTGCATGTCTGGTGCTGCGCGTGCACGTTTTGTTTCATCAGACGTAGCGAAACAAATTTTTAAATCCAGCTCATTTCACAATTACGTTCATTTATTAAAGAAAAGTTCAGCTCAGACACATATTTGCTACAAATAATTGTTTTTAAGTGTTAATCTTCTTAAAAGCCTTGCTGTGCGCTCCTGTGGCAGACATTTGCAGCAGAGCTAAACACGGTCCACATTTTGACGTAGGTGCGACCTATATTCAGGTGCGACCTATATATGGATTTTTTTTTGTATTACATGTACATATATATATATGTACATGTATATATATACTGTATATGTACATGTATATATACATATGCATACATTTAGGTTCTATTTATCGTCGTTACGTCCTGTTTTTACCACATTCTTGATGCCTCATCGTAAAGAGGTGCGAGATGCTTCAGTTTATTGAGCAGCCATTCCTAATCTGATCTCCAGCAACTGGGGGAGGTTAAAGGTCAACCCGGTGGCGTGCCTACCTGCTTTGGTCCAGCGGATTGTCGGGATCTCTCGGCCTTTAGCGGAACACTGGATGGTGATCTCCTTATCCAGCTCCAGGCACTGTGAAGGCTGGGGGGTCGGTGTGAATTTCAGCTTCTCTGAAACACACACACACACACACACACACACACAAACACACACATCAGAGGTGTGTTTAACACACCAAAATGGGGGTGGGGTGCAAGTCAAAGCCTCTTTTGTGCAACTTGCCCTACAGATTAAATGACACTAAGCTGATCCAAATCGTGTTCACGCAGACGTTTGTGGAAAAGTGCGGCGACACGAGTTCACCGATCTGATGAGGACTGAGCTCAGATCAGATAAACGGAGAGCGGACAAACAGCACGACACGTCGGGCCGAGGAGCTGCGGCTGCAGACGGCGATCCATCGTGGAGATAAGGTGCTGAATGAAGCGCAGGCTGAAACTGGGCCGCCATGTTTGAGTCGTGGTCTACACTTCGGTGGGCGTCCTGCAGGAAGCCCACGTGAACAACAACCCATTTCATGAACCGCTCAAAGCTTCAGGCGCAAACCCGTTCAGTCGTTTCATGGCTGTGACTTCACAGCACCATCTAGTCTTTAATAGAAGCTGCGTAAAGGAAGTGAATTATTGAGCGGCTTCCCCCGCAGCTCACCAAGAACAGTAACTCTGGCGTGGCCCGACAGACGGCCGCCTGCGGTCTTGGTTTCACAGCTGTACATGTGAGCGTCGTACACCTCCACGTTGTTGATCCTGAGGGTGCCGTTAGGGAACGTCTTGAAGCGGGAGTCCTGGAGAAGACAAAGAAAAAGACGTTAAAACTTAAACATCATGAAATATAAACGGATTTAAAGATTGAATGTTTGCAACGTTTGAGATGAATGTTTTTCTGGACTGGAACTGAACAGGGAAGGCAAGTACCGGTAAACCTAAATGTTTTTGGTGCAAGATGTTCCAGTGGGGAGGAGTTACAGTGTGGAGAAGAACAGATGTAGTTTGAGCTGCTCTTGCTCGTCTCAAGCAGCACAGAGTGACAGATCCAGGCGAGTGGAGGGAGAAGTTTAATCCACCACCAGGTACAATGGAGGAGGTTAGGGGGGGCCCAATGGTGGCCTTGTCCCTCATAGATTAATCTTGGGCCACCTCAATAATTTGAGGAAACTTAACTTTTAAGCAATATGTGCATATATACCGTATTTTCCACCGTACACGTCGCAATAAGTCGCATCAGCCCATATCTGTCTAATGAAGTGGAAAAATCCATAAATATGTCGCTTCACCGTATACGTCACATCTATTATGTGTCTCTGCTGACGCGTCGCGTTTGTTTCGCGTCACCGCTGACAACTCGGAAATGTGGGCCGGTGTTGTACCAAAATTTGTTTGGCTGTCAAATGGCGGCCACAGAAGTGTGCAATGGCTGTCAAATGGCGGCCGCAGGAGTGTGCACTGGAGGACTTTAACAAGAATTTAACAAGATTAACACTTAAAAACAATTATTTGTTTGCTCGAAATTATAGCAAAGGTGTGTCTCAGTCTAACTTTTACTTAATAAACGCACTATGACGGTCAAAGTAGCTGCATTTTGTCGGGGCGGTGCAGCGAAATCAAGCTGATTTGACGGTTGCTCTGAGCAGCGAGCAGAATGAAGGTGGAAGGCTGTGGCAAGCCAATTGTGCCATTAATAGCTGGTGAAGGTTCTCAGTCATCCAGGACATGGTAAATTCAAAAAAGTTCAAGACAAAAATAGTAAAGTATAAAGTATAATAAATAAAGTCCAGTTGTTTTTGTCAAACTTTTTTGAATTTTTCATAGCCACGTTTATTTATTACATGATACAACGGCATGCCCTACTACTTTGCTGCCATCTAGTGGTTGAAAATGGTAGTGTTAATTTCTTCAGTCAGGATCTCAGCCAAAAACTGGTTTATATACTGTATATGAGGGGGGGGAACAAAAAACAAATACAGTACGTCACTTCGGCCTATAAGTCGCAGGGCATGTAAATTCTGGAAAAAAGAAGAAGAAAAAAAAGGGCAACTTATAGGGCGAAAAATACGGTAGCCTTTCTTATGCATAGATGCAGCCACACACTCAAGTGAAAATCAGCATGTTGCTTATTTTTAAGCTATCCAGCTCACAGGGTTCATATTAATGGCAGCAGACATCTTGGATTTCAACGTGGCAAAACAATTTTCGATGGCGAGCTTTCTTACGCCTAGATGCAGCCGCACACATAAACGGAAATCGACACGTTGTTTATTTTTCAAGTTATGTAGCTCACAAGACAATGGACAAATGAGTTCTCGTGGCTCAATGAGACTACCTGTATAAATAAAGGGTAAATGAAAAAAAAATAAAAATAAAATGAAGACAGCCATCTTGGATTTTGACATGGCAACCCAATTATGAAAGAACACTCACAACATGCACAGACAGACTGAAGGTATCTCCAGCTCCCCCTCTTTGCTCCGCAGTGAGGTGGGGGAGAAACAATAAAATGGAGAGGAGGGCGCAGAACAAACCTCGAGTGTGATCATCTGGCTGTTGCGGTACCAGACGACCTCAGGCTGAGGGGTGGCCTGAGCGTTGCAGTGAAGGTAACCGGGCTTGCCTTCTTCTAGGTTTCTGTCCTGAGGTTTGGTCACCCACACCGGGGCAGCTGCAAACAAACACACACAACTCAGACAGGCTTCAGTGAAGAAACATTATAAGCTTTAACAGGTCGCAGGAGGTTTTTTTTTTTACGTCATTTTGAAAACTTTTCAAGTTTTAACACCATTTGATTTTATGATTTTTGGACATATTAGAATAAAAAAAAATCAGTTTTTACACCAAACGGTTTATACACCCAAAGCGTACATTTCTTTTTCCTCTTTCACCTGGAGTGTCTCTCAGTTCTGTATAACTTGTGTTTTCCTCTCAAACCCCCACAAAGTGCAGAGCGAACGCCCTTCTCTTGTATCTGATTCTCTTCCAAACACTTAACAATTATTCTATTCATAAATACATTAAAATTAACTATTATTTTGGTTCAGTCGGTTCAGGAATGTATTTTCCAGCACGTTTAGTTTTCACACAGTAACTATTAGTCTGAGTCATGTTTTTTACTCTTAGGGAGTGAGACACAGTTGTGTGGTTTCCATAGTAACAAGCTACTGGCTGCACCTTTACCATTTTTTTTAAAAAAAAGTCTTGGTTGTCTTTCTACAGCTTGTTCACCTAAAAGTTGGCATGTTTTCATCTTGGAATGTTAAAAAACAAAGTACCAAATGACTGTTGGGCTTTGGAGGAGAAACTGACGGTGGAATTTTGGACCGTTTCTTGAACAAACGTTCAACTAGTAAAGCTCTTTGGACCATCTAAAGATGAAAACGAATAATCCCTGCTGGTCCCAGAAGGGTATTTCCAATTGCTCTCCATCATCAACATAACTTTCTAAAATCTGGAACATAAAATCAGAGACCTGAAACACAAACCTCCTTTTGCATTTTCGTTCCAACTTTCATAGTTTCTGTCTCCTGTCCATAAAGACGACACCAGAAGATTCAGAGAGGCATTTTAATTGTCCTGTATTTCTCTGCAAGACTTACTGGCAACTATGAATGCGAGCTGCTGCACCCTGCGCCCCGCCTTGTTTTGGGCCACGCACGTGTATGTCCCTGAATCTCCCTCCTCCGTTGGACTGAAGACCAGGTCCAGGCCGTCTTGGTGCACCCTGCCCTCCGTGGGCAGCCGCCGGGCCTCTCTCATCCACCACACCTCGGGCTCGGGCCTCCCACGAGGGCGTTGGCAGGTCACCCGCTGCAGGGTGTTGGAAGCTGTGAACACCTTGGACATGTCGGGCACCACGTCGCCTATTTCTGTGGAGGAGAACGAGGAAACACGGAGACCACAACGTAAACGCTGGAACTGAGTCTTAACTGAGACCCATGCTGACAAAACAAGTCGGGATGAGCACAAGCTGCAGGAAACCTGCCGTTATTAAGATTTGAATAAAAATGAGTCTATAATGACAACATTTACTGTATAACATGCATGCTTTCATAAATATTTATTTTTCCAATCTTTAAAAAAAGTTTAATTAATGGCTAATGAAAAATTCCATCTCTGTTGAATCATGTATCCCTACGACTAAGCAGTGATGAGTTCATGAGATTCTTTGTAAACAAAATTGTTTCAATTAGGGAAAAAAATACAAACTGGATTCCAAAAAAGTTGGGACACTAAACAAATTGTGAATAAAAACTGAATGCAATGATGTGGAGATGGCAAATGTCAATATTTTATTCGTAATAGAACATAGATGACAGATCAAAAGTTTAATCTGAGTAAATGTAACATTTTAAAGGAAAAATATGTTGATTCAAAATTTCAGTGTCAACAAATCCCAAAAAAGTTGGGACAAGTAGCAATAAGTGGCTGGAAAAAGGAAATTGAGCATATAACGAACAGCTGGAAGACCAATTAACACTAATTAGGTCAATTGACAACATGATTGGGTATAAAAAGAGCTTCTCAGAGTGTCAGTGTCTCTCAGAAGCCAAGATGGTAAGAGGATCACCAATTCCACCATTGTTGCGCAGAAAGATAGTGCAGCAATACCAGAATGGTGTTACCCAGCGTAAAATAGCAAAGACTTTTAAGTTATCATCATCAACCGTGCATAACATCATCAAAAGATTCAGAGAATCTGGAACAATCGCTGTGCGTAAGGGTCAAGGCCGTAAAACTCTACTGGATGCTCGTGATCTCCGGGCCCTTAAACGTCACTGCACCTCAAACAGGAATGCCACTGTCAAGGAAATAACAGAATGGGCTCAGGAATACTTCCAGAAAGCATTGTCAGTGAACACAATCCACCGTGCCATCCGCCGTTGCCAGCTGAAACTCTACAGTGCAAAGAGGAAGCCATTTCTAAGCAAGCTCCACAAGCTCAGACGTTTGCACTGGGCCAGGGGTCATTTAAAATGGAGTGTGGCAAAATGGAAGACTGTTCTGTGGTCAGATGAGTCACGATTTGAAGTTCTTTATGGAACACTGGGACGCCATGTCATCCGGACCAGAGAGGACAAGGATAGCCCAAGTTGTTATCAACGCTCCGTTCAGAAGCCTGCATCACTGATGGTATGGGGTTGCATGAGCGCTTGTGGCATGGGCAGCTTGCATGTCTGGAAAGGCACCATTAATGCAGAGAACTATGTTCAGGTTCTAGAACAACATATGCTCCATCTAGACGTCATCTCTTTCAGGGAAGACCCTGCATTTTTCAACAAGATAATGCCAGACCACATTCTGCAGCAATCACAACATCATGGCTACGTAGGAGAAGGATCCGGTACTGAAATGTCCAGCCTGCAGTCCAGATCTTTCACCTATAGAGAACATTTGGTGCATCATAAAGAGGAAGGTGCAACAAAGAAGGCCCAAGACGATTGAACAGTTAGAGGCCTGTATTAGACATGAATGGGAGAGCATTCCTATTTCTAAACTTGAGAAACTGGTCTCCTCTGTCCCCAGACGTCTGTTGAGTGTTGTAAGAAGAAGGGGGGATGCCACACAGTGGTAAAAATGGACTTGTCCCAACTTTTTTGGGATTTGTTGACGCCATGAAATTTTGAAACAACATATTTTTCCCTTAAAATGATACATTCTCTCAGTTTAAACTTTTGATCTGTGATTTGTGTTCTATTCTGAATAAAATATTAGATGTTGGCACCTCCACATCATTGCATTCAGTTTTTATTCACAATTTGTTTAGTGTCCCAACTATTTTGGAATCCGGTTTGTAAATCAAACCATCCTTCCTACTATCGCCTCTGGTTCTGTGTCAGATGAGGCAATTTTAGAAATGTCACTAGAGCCTGATTTATGTTTGGACTGTTTTTGTCCTGTTGAGCGCCCTGAATTGTCAAAAATAATAGCTTCATCCAAACCATCCACATGACTGCTAGATCCCATCCCAACCAGGCTGTTTAAAGACGTATTTCCCTTAATTAATAACCATATCTTGGATCTGCTTAATTTGTCTCTAATAAATGGTGACATAACACAGAGCTTTAAGATTGCTGTAATTAAACCTTTACTTAAGAAACATAACCTTGGCTCAGGAATCTTAGCCAATTATAGATTTAAATCCAACTTAACTTTCATCTAAAAAAATTCTACAGAAAATAGTTGCTGATCAGTTACATGATCATCTGCAAAGTAATAATCAGTTTGAAGAGTTTCAGTCAGGGTTTAGAGCTCACCACAGCACCGAACCTGCACTAGTAAAAGTCACAAGTGATATTCTCATGGCCTCTGACAATGGACAGGTGTATTCACTGGTCCTGTTAGACCTCAGTGCTGCATTTGATACAGTTGATCACAACATTCTATTATAGAGGCTTGAATATGATACAGTATCAGGATTACAGGAACGACTCCAATTTGGTTTAAATCATATGTATCTGATGGATTCCAATTTGTAAATGTAAATAATAAATCTTCTTATACCAAAGTTACTCATGGAGTTCCTCAGGGTTCAGTGCTTGGACAAATACAGAGCCTGGTTCTGCTGGAGGTTTCTTCCTATTTTGAGGGAGTTTTTCATTTCCACTGTTGCCTTCGTGCTCGCTCAGAATGGGAGACTATGATGAAATGAAGATTCAACGCGTTTAGTGGCTTCCTTCCTTCCTTAGATAACTTTTTACTAATTGGCATTTATAATAAATGTGAATGTTTCTGTTCAGTGGCCTGAGATGACTTCTGTTGTGACATGGCGCTTTATAAACTGAATTGAATTAAATTGAAATTAATTTCATTTATTACTATTGTTATTTCCATTTCGCAGTGGATGAACACAGAACATAAAGGTTGTTCTTTAACAGGATTTGCTCAGGCCTGTGAGGTGGGTCACACCAAAACTATGAGCCCTTAAACAAAGAGTAATGACAAGACCTCCTATGTCCACCTGTGGAAGCCATTAAAACTTTAATGACCAGCAGAGGCCTGAAATCAGGACTCAAATCTTTAAAATAATTTATATATATATATGTATA
>JBBPBX010009629.1:6658-25881 GCA_038048925.1 Garcialebias charrua | reverse complement strand
TATATATATATATTCTCTGCAGATTATTTATAAGTGAAGCAGCAAATGACAAATGAGGTGGCGCTCTAATTAAACTGTTTGAACTTGTTTTTAAATATTGAATTCTACCAAAATGCTCCATAATGCCTGCTGGGATTACCATCAGATTATCTGAATTAAGAGATTTAAATGAAGTTGAAGGCTACCGGGTTAAAGCTGCAGAGAATCTCGTACCTTGTTAATCCCAAACCCTTGAGGGGGGTAAAGAAAAAGGGACCAGAGTCCTCGGGACATTAAAATGAACAGACATTCCAGCCCCGAGCTTTTTCAGAAAATTTGGCTTGCGTACAAATGAATATCAAAAAGTTAGACGATTAATAAAAGGATACTACAGCTGCTCTTAATCTGAAGCAGAAACTTAAAATAACACAAAGAGACTTATTCCCATTTTTGAAATTTTTTTTTTTTGTTTTTCTTCTCACATTTTGGTTAAATTTTAAATTTGATACAGAGGTAAAACTTTTTTTTTTTTAAGTGGGGCTCTGAGGACAAATTATGAACAAGTAACATCTTACATGTTGTGCATAACTCTTTGAACGGCGTCAGTTTGGACCAGACCAGTGAGCTAATGGCTAGTCCAAATGCAACTAAAAGACTAGAGTTTAGCTTCTTCATAAACCTTCACACAGAGACGTCCTGGCATGAATTATTACAATATTCCTGTTATGTTTTCTGATGCTCCTTTAGCTTTGGCTTTTCTAACTTAGTTTTTAGCTACCGTTTGCAAATTTTAGCTTTTAGCTACAATTTAGCTAACTTTAGCTTTTGGCTACATGTTGCTACTTTTAGATTGTATCTACGGTTTTGATGCATTGAACTACATGTATTAGCAAAGGTTTTGCTCATTGTATTTAGCTACAGTTTAAATAATTTTAGCTTTTAGTAACAATACAGTTAATTTTAACTTTTAGCCACAGTTCTGCTGAAGTATGTTTTAGCTACAGTTTCCTAATGGTGGTTATTAGTTACTAATTAGGCCTTTTTAGTTTTGAACAAACTTTTAAAATTAAATTTTGGCTCATTTGAGCCGTAATCTACAGTTTTGCTAATTACCGTACAGTTGTTAGCATTTGATTTATCAGCTAGGATTTTGTCCATTTTAGCTTTTGTCAACAGTTTTGATCATTTTAGCTTTTAGCCACAGTTCTGCTGAAGTAACTTTTAGCTAGTTTTGCCAACTGTAGTTGTTAGTAATCGTTTTGTCTACTGAATAAGTTGTCAGTTAGTATTTTGTCCATTTTAGCTTTTATCAACAGTTTTGCTAATTATTATATAGGTACTTTATTTGCATTTAACTTTTAGCGAGTTTTGATAATTTGTAGGTAGCTATACTTTAGCTAATAATAACTTTCAAATACAGTTCTGCTAAATAAACTTTTAGCTACAGTTTTGCTAACTACAGTTGTTAAAGCTGCACTATGTAACTTTGTAGTGCAGTCTGTAACTTTTCTAACAATATATTTTTAACATATTCTTCACTCTGTCACTATCTACTGACAGACTGATGTTAGACAAAGTAATCTCTGAAAAAAACTATAGTCCCCTTGCTTCTCTATCAGCATTTATAAAAACACTAAAAACACAGAGTGACCCGCCGTTAACCAGCCAATAAAAACAGAGTTTGTAACCAGCCAATAAAAACAGAGTTTGTAACCAGCCAATAAAAACAGAGCTTGAATTTGAATCAGCCAATAAAAACAGAGCTTGAATTTGAATTTCAGCAGAGCAAGGGGGGCAGAGCCATATATGGCTCTGAGGGGGAGGGATCAGAATGCTTTGCCTGTTGAAAATATTTCTAAGTTCTGTGCTCTACAGAAAGTTACACATAGCACCTTTAACTACTATTTAGCTGTTTTTACTTGTACAACTAATTTGCTCATGAGATTTTTTTCTACATGTAACTTTTAATTATAGTCTTGCTAAATTTCACTTTTTATTACCGGTAGTCGTTTTGCTAATTGTAGTTGTTAGTTATGTTTTAATAAGATTTAAAAGTTAGGCTAAATTTAGCTTTTACTTAAAAATTTCTAACTTTATTTTAGCTAATACTGTATTTTGCTAACTGTACCGTAGTTGTTAGCCATGAGTTTTCTAATTTGGAGCTTTTAGCTACAATCCTGCCACATTTCGCTTTCGGCTGTGGCTTTGCTGATTTTAGCTCCTGTTCAGCTTGTTTTAACCTGAGCAGTTCATCTGGACTGTCAGAAGAAACAACAAAAAGAAGCAGAAGCAGAAAAGATCTGCTTCAGAGACAGAAGTGGATGCAGCGGAGCCACATGTCAGTGCGGGGATGTGATTAGCGTTGTGCAGAGTGAAAAGTCGAGCTGAGAGACAGGAGTTTGCAGCTCGGGCTAAGATTTCTTAAGTCCGGGTCTTTAGCTGTCACCAGCTGCAACAGCTGAAGTTTAAGTGTTTTTTCGTACCGGCTATGAGGAGGGAGGCCTTCAGCGTGACCTGGGAACCTCTGAGGCCGCGGCCGACACACTTGTAGTTCCCGGTGTTCCTGGGCTTGACTTGTGTGATCAGCAGAGTCCCGTTGGCCAGCAGGAACACTCTGCACACAGGAGACAAACGATTATTCTGCACGCTTCGATCCATCTGATGATCAATCAACGACAAATAAACTCAGGCCCTGTACACACGTAGCCTGGTGTTTGAAAAACGAATATTTGCACACAAAAAATATCTCTGTCCATACATGTTCGAATATTTAAAATGTTTGTCTACATGTCCCGTTTTTTTCACGACAGGGCGTTGTAATGAATATGCTGAACCCATAGGTGGCAGTGTAGTGCTGTCACAACCCTTCAACTCAGCCACACTTCCTGTTATTTATTTATTTATTTTCTTTCGTTTGTGTGGACAGACCATGAGGTTGAACTACTATTAAATACCGTGTTGGAGTACAAAATTAATAAAACGCAGGAAAATGTTGACTGGGAATAATAATAATAATAATAATTGTCTAATCTTGTCATCTGCGTATGTTTCCCATACACAGACGAAATTCGTCTCTGCATTTAACCCAACCACCTACCAGGTGGTGCAGTGAGCAGCCATAGAAGGCGCTCGGGGAGCTGGAGAAATAGGTGTGCACTCATAGACACCCCAAGGTGTGTAGTGGCCGGGACGCGAACCCGCGTCCTTCGGGTCCCAAGTCAAACGCCCTAACCACTACACCATCTTGGCTCCTAATCATGTCAGAGCAGGTAGGTTGACTTTTTAGTGCTTTTTTTTTAGAGCATTGTGTGACTGCCAGCGCCGCTCCAGCTGGAGGCGGTGGAGCAGAAAGCTCCGTTCTCAAAGTCCACACGCAGACTCGAAAGCGGAGAGTTCTCAAATCTTCACTTTGGCCGGAGTTTTGTTATTATTCGTTTATAGTTACATCAACCGGAGTTCACGTGTGGATGAAAGGCCAAACCGCATGATAAACTGTTCGGTTTTACTGATAAACGGCTGCGTGTGTACAGGGCCTCAGAGACAGTTTCTGAAAACGTAAGAGAAAAAGGCTTTTCATTTACAATGGTTCCCAACCATGGCCCTTGAGGAACACCATACTGCACGTTTTAGTCATTTCCCTGCTTTGACACGTCTGATTTAAATAAACGGGTGATTAGCAGGACTCTACATAACATGTGGAAGTAATTAAATCACTGAATCAGGTGTGTTGGAGCAAGAAAACAACTAAAACATACAGGATGGTGTTCCTCAAGGACCTGGTTTGGGAACCACTGAGTTGATACTTCTGGGGGATGTGCTGCTGCTGGACATGAGGAACAGGAACTTTAAAAACAGGGAGCCGCGCAGATTCCCCACACAAACAGCTAGTTTTAGATTTAAGAGAAAAGAGTTACTAAACACAGAATATCTAATGGAAGCAGAGAACTGCAGTGATTCCCTGAGGAGGCTGTTTCTGCCATCTTGTCTTCTTTGTTTCAGCAGCAGGAAGCTGAAGGAGCCGTGGGACCTGGAGTTCTGTTCTGCCCGTGATGAGGAACAAGTCTGAGGAAGATTACGTCCCTCTGAGGAAAAACGTCTTCAAACCTAGCTAAAAACTAACAAATATGAAAGAAACTACAAAGAGAACGCTGCGAGATATCACCAAAGAAGCTGAAACTGAGTGTTTAAAGCAAAAATAAACAAAACACTAGCTAAAACGAACAAAAAAAGCTAGCTAAAAGCACAAAGTAACAAAACAGATAAGCAAAAAGCTACCTAAAAAAAACAAAAGTAGCAAAACATTTACTAAAAGTAACAGAAGACTGTTTAAAAACTAAAAGTAGCAGAATTAAGTTAAATGGTTAAAGAAGCAGAACAGTACCTAAAAGCTAAATTAGCAAAACAATAACTAAATACAACAAATATCAAAACGGTAGCTAAAAGCTTAAACTAGTAGGGTGGCAGCTAAAAGTTGCAAAATGCTAGATGGAAAGAAAAAGTAGCAAAAGCAAAAACTGGTAGATTGTTAGCTAAAAGCTAAAAGTTGAAACAAGTTTGGTAAAAGTAGCAACAGGCTAACTGAAGAAAAAAGCTAGACAAAAGCACCAATAGGATTGCTAAAAAAAAAGCAAGTCTAACTAAAAGAAGCAAAAGTCTAGCTAAAAGCTAAAGTAGAAAAAATGCTAGCTAAAAACTAACATAGCAGAATAGAAGCTAAAATGTTTAAGAAGCAGAATGGTAGCTAAAAGAAAAATTAGCAAAACACTAAAAATTACAAGTAGCAAAATGGTGGCTAAAAGTTGCAAAACGCTAGATAGAAAGTAAAAGTAAGAAAAGACTAGTAAAAATTTAATAGTAGCAAATAGCTTGCTAAAACAAACGTAGTGTAACATTAGCTAAACACCACAAAAAGCAAAGTGGTAGCTAAAAACTAAAACTAGCAGGATGACTGCCAAAGGCAACATCTAACAGAATGGTAGCTAAAAGTTGCAACATGTTTGCTAAAAGTGGCAACAGGTTAGCTAAATGTAGCAAAAGGCTAGCTAAAAGCATACATAGGGTTGATAAAAAAATGCAAAAGTCTAAATAAAGAAGTAAAAGCCTAGCTAAAAGCAAAAGTAGAAACATACTAGCTAAAAATTTACAAAGCAGAATAGAAGCTAAAAGCAAAATTAGCAAAATACTAACTAAAATTACAAGTAGCAAAATGGTAGCTAAAAGTTTAAGCTAGCGGAGTGGCAGCTACAAGTTGCAAAATGCTAGATGGAAAGAAAAAGTAGCAAAAGGCTTGCTTAAAACCAAACTTAACAACTACAAATAGCAAATTGGCAGCTAAAAGCTAAAACTAGCAGAACAACAGCCAAAGGTTAAATCTAGCAGAATTAGCTGAAAGCTAAAAGTTGCAAAAGGCTTGCTAAAAGTAGCAACAGGTTAGCTAAATGTAGCAAAAAACTAGCTAAAAGCATCAATAGGATTGCTAAAAAGAACAAAAGTCTAGTTGCAAAAATCTTACAAAAAGTAAAATCAGAAAAATGCTAACTAAAAGCTACAAATAGTAGCACACCGATCAAAAGCTAAAACTAGCAGAATGTTAGCTAACAGATGAAAGTTGCAAAATGCAAGATAAAAACGATAAAAAAATCTGCAAAATAGTAACAAAAAGTAAAAAGTAGCAAAATGACAGCTAAAGGCTAAATTTGTTCCTTTACACACAAAATGATCTACATCACGTATTTAAAGGCAGAGGTTCATTTAAACACCGCAGGTGAAGAAACGACGATGGTGCCACAATCGGCGCAGATCAATAAACAAGAACATAAAAACACTGGGCTGCCGTGAAATTCCTCGGCTACAATTAGGCGTCTTTTCAAAGTGTTTTTATATCCCTCATCGTCTTAAAGCCTGTTGCTGAGTCATCACCTCAGAGAACAAATGGGCTAATTACAGTTTCAGTCACCTTCCCTGTGAGCTCGGTAAGAATTCAAACATAAAAAACGAGGATTGTACTCTGCATGTTGAACAGGCATTTAGCAGAAGTGTTCAGACCCCGAGGGCAGGATTAGAAATTGTTTTTTTTATAGAGAGCTGGTGCGTTTATAGAGGACGTGCTGGTGAGATGATTGTAGCTGGAGGTCTTTTCCTGTTCACTGCATTTTTTTGTCATCAGCTGGAGACAAGGTGGTGTGGTGTTTGTGTGACAACATGTCTAATGTTAACCGCGGTACTGGAAAAAAATGTGTACGTATGTTGTAGAAAAGGTAAATAAAAACATAACGCAATGATCTGAAAGTCTAATAAATCTGTGTTTTGTTCACAGTGGAACAAATCTAAAAAAGTTAAGTCTGGTCCTCTGGACATTCAAAAAACAAAAAAATTGTAGAAACGTTTCAACTTTCATCCGAAAGACTTCTTCAGTCTGAGGTGCTGTATTCAACTCAGTCTTATAAATAAGTCTTATAAATAGCACCTTCTCATAGTGGATCAACCAGTTTACTGCTGACAGCCAAAACCAGCTATTTCCGTTTGAATTTGGAACTGATTACGTGAGTAAAAAGCAAGTTGAGGGGATGTTTGTCCTAGTAGAGTTACCGTAGTTTTCTCTAGTCCATCCCCAGCCACTTGGAGCAGCTCCTCCAGGAGAATCCCAAGGCGTTCCCAGGCCAGCCGAGAAACATAGTCCCTCCAGCGTGTCCTGGGTCTTCCTCTGGGTCTCCTCCCAGTGGGAACATCTCACCAGGGAGGCGTCCAGGAGGCATCCTAACCAGATGCCCGAGCCATCTCAACTGGCTCCTCTCGATGTGGAGAAGCAGCGGCTCCACTCAGTCCCTCCCGGATGACTGAGCTTCTCACCCTATCTCTCAAGGCTGGTTTATACTTCTTGTCGCATGTCTTTTACCCCCCGTTGAGTGAACCCAGCGATGACATAATTGAGTGTGTGTCACCGACCGCATTGAGTGTTTATACTTCTAAAAGACGTGGGGATAATCCCTCCCTCTTCCCTCCCACTGCATACGTCACGCGCACTCCCACTGCATGTTTTATCAGGACAAACGGATTTAATATAATGATAGGCTCCATTACCTTGATTTGTGAGTCCGTTATCATGGGCGTAGCCAGGATTTTGTGAGGGGCGGTTTGTTTAAAGGAAACGTGGACCTTGAAATAGCAACACGCCTCGGTGGCTCACTGGAAACGCGTAGGGTTTCCGCTCCAAAGCTTTTCTCGACTCGGGTTCGAATCTCACCTGGTTGAACTTATTTTACGTTTGTCTTTTATTGGGGGAAAAAAAAGGAGTTTGTGTTAACCACAGGCATATTAACTCCTTTTTTTTATCCAATAAAAGACAAACGTAAAATAAGTTCAACCAGGTGAGATTCGAACCCGAGTCGAGAAAAGCTTTGGAGCGGAAACCCTACGCGTTTCCAGTGAGCCACCGAGGCGTGTTGCTATTTCAAGGTCCATTTTTTCTTATGTCGGCTGTTGTAATGTTTGTAGTCGTCCCCCGGTGTTTAATGTATGTGTCCAGCCACTGCAAAGACAGGTATAACAGAGGAACTGGATTGGTCCCGCCAGGATCCCCGCTCCGGACCGCCTCGGCGAGTTTCTCTTCAAAACTATCCATGTCTGTCAAAGCAAAAACCTAAAACGGCTTCTAAAAGAGTAGCGGGTAACGGTGTCATACACCATATATGGACATCCAAGCAAAAAACTCCCACAAACTTTGAACCAATCACACGCTGCGAGCCGCATTCGTCCGCGTCTCGGAGTTCTGACTGGGGGCCATGTACAAGACAGCTGTCACCGGGGGATTGCAACGGGAGTGCAGATGGAAGTTGCACAACTTTTTTTCACTCAACGGGGGGTAAAAGACGTGCGACAAGAAGTATAAACCAGTCCAGACACCCTGCGGAGAAAACTCATTTCAGCCGCTTGTATCCGAGATCTCGTTCTTTCGGTCACAACCCAAAGCTCATGACCATAGATGAGGGTGGGAACGTAGATCGATCGGTAAATTGAGAGCTTTGCCTTTTGACTCAGCTCTCTCTTCACCACGACAGACCGGTACAGCGCCCGCTTCACTGCAGACGCTGCACCTATCCGCCTATCGATCTCACGCTCCAGTTTTCCCTCATTCGTGAACAAGACCCCGAGATACTTAAACTCCTCCACTTGGGGCAGGACCTCCTCCCCGACCCGGAGAGGGCACTCTACCCTTTTGCGGCTCAAAACCATGGCCTTGGATTTGGAGGAACTGATCCTCAGTAGTTTTCTCTAGTGTTTCCCCTAAATCAGTTCCCTTGGCAAGACACTTTTTTTTTGGTTGGCAGGAGTGGGAGAGTATGGGATGGAGTGAAGTCTGTGTTGCCCGATAATCAGTCAATCACATGGCAGCCTTTAGTCACAGTCAGAAAGGTTTTATTGTCATTTCAGCTAGGGCTGGGCCATATCATATCGTTACCGGTTTTACCGGGCAAAAAAGCTTGCCCGAGCAAAGAAGTTATATCATGATATGCTAATTTCATGACGTAATACGTCGGGGCGCCCCGCCCCCTTAACATCCGATTCCGAGCGCTTCAAACGACCAAACCGAGCTGCGCACCTCCCTCCTCCAGTCTGTAACGCTAGCTAAAATGCTAAAAACAAACAACGTGTTTCAGCTGTCTCTCCCCTGTCTCTCACTGCACAGGTACAGAGAGCTTGTCCCCCCCCCCCGCGCTGCTCAGCGACGTGCGGGCTGCTCTCTCCCTCGCTCCAAAACTGTTGCGCGGTTCAGCTGTCTCACACAGTCTCACACAGAGGCAGGTGATCAGAGAATCAGATAGATCAGTTAAAAAAATGAATCAGAAAAATGAATAATTCCTGCAGGAACAGAGGAAGCTGAAACACCAGAAGCTTCAGGGTCAGCTGATCAACTTGTTACAAGTTATTTTTATACCGGTACTTGGAGACTGAATACTTTACTTAATAAAGTAATTTCAGTAAAATTACCCCTTGTTGTTTTTTAAATTTTTATATAATACTGCAAAGCAACATGTTAAGTTAATTTTGTCAAATAAATAAATTTGATTTTTTTTGTGGTTATATCACGAAATTTATCGTTATCGTGATAATGCTCTGAAATATCACAATATAATTTTTGAGCCATATCGCCCACCCCTAATTTCAGCTACGTACACATAGAAAGGAAACCGCGTTCCTCCAGGATCAAGGTGCAATGCAGAACATCTTCTTCTTCTTCTTTCGGCTTTTCCCTTTTCAGGGGTCGCCACAGCGAGTCATCCTCCTCCATCTCACTCTGTCCTCTGCATCCTCTGTCCTCATTCCAACTACCTTCATGTCCTCTCTAACTGCATCCATATACTGTATCTCTTCTTTGGCCTTACTCTGTGTCTTTTTCCTGGCAGCTGCATTTCTAACATCCTTCTACCAATATATCCATTGTCCCTCCTCTGGACATGTCCAAACCATCTCAGTCTGGCCTCCCTAACTTTATCTCCCAGTTGTTCAACATGTACTGTACCCAGTGGCGGGCTGTGCATTTTACACCTAGGCCTTCAGTAGTGCTCCGTCTGAATCAATACATAGTTCCCAGACATGTGACTAGAATTCTAGAATTCTGGAATTTCCGCCATTTTAGTAGGATAAACAGACCGAGCAGCCAGAGCTAAGCTAAGCTACTCTTGACCAAGGTGCATATTTAGCAGTGGTTGGAGTTGAGTTGGAGGAATAAATGTCAGGCGAAGCGGTACTGCCCCCTGGTGGAGAAGGGCAACAAGTTGTGAGTTGGAGGAATAAATCATGTCAGACGAAGCGGTATTGCCCCCTGGTGGAGAAGGGCAACAAGTTGTCACCAATAAATTTCTCTGATCGTTGCCCACAACGGAGGAGCTGCTGCAGCTTTAAATCCATGGATGGATGCTTAATAACCAGTAACAGAGTTGTGAAGGACGTCCAAATCTTCATGTTAATAACTGTTCTGATGACTGGCAGAGTAAGTGATTACAATAATGTACACATAGATGTCCCTCGTAGCTACAGCAGCTAAGCTAGTCTTTGCTAAAGTAAGATCGGTGTTGTTTACTGCGTGCTAAGCTCATAGCTTGAGCTACAGTAAATATCAGCGTATTTTAACGTAACAAAGAATAGCTTAGCTAATGTAACTTGTGCCACAGTAAATATCAGCCATGTGTACTTTAGTAAAAGCTACATCAGCTATGCTAATCTGTGCTACTTTAAACACTGTTGCTAGTAAAGATGGCTGATATTTCTCACATTACTACATTATTTATTTAGACTGCCTTTCATACTTAAATTAGTGTTAACAAAATAAATTATTTGTAATTATTGCTGTCATAGTATTTTTAACGTTTCTCAGTAAATGTCACTGATATTTATTTTCCACTATGATCTGCCTAAAGTTAGTGGTGAAAACCTTTAGTTTATTTTAGTTATACTTTTTATACTCTTTTTTTATACTAGTATGCAAAAACTCAGGACAATATTATGTTCATTAAATGTTTAATGTTTTAGTTTTAGAGTTGGTGTAAATTTTCATACTCTTATACCACTATGCAAAAAACTCAGGACAGTGTTAGTTTTACTATTTTATGCTTATGTCTATTATTATATGTTTCAGTGTTTCAATGTTTAGATGTTTACTGTTGCACCGAGGGACTGAGAGAAACGCAATTTCGGTCCTGTGTATGTCCTGTACTGTACATATTGCAGATCTGACAATAAAGTTGACTTTGACTTTGAAAAGTTACAATTTGGTAACTCCTTTTAATCCAGTAGTGAAAGCATTTTAATCGTTTTCTCCCTTTGTGTTTCTGTGTAAGGTACTGAGTCCCAGGAGATCGATGAAGCTGGATGGATGAAAGATGGACGAATCTGCTTTTCAAGTACATTTGGTGTTGCTGTGAAAACATGCATTGCTAAATGAATGTGTGCTTACCTTTAGTTTAAAGGGGACCTCAGATGTATTTTTTAAATTTTTAAGGTATTTCTGTGGGATATCCAGACCCTATTCCTTCAATTTAATGCACAAAATAATTATTAGATAATCAATTATACCCTTTTTAATTCTGCCATTTTTAACTTTCGTTTTGAACGACCGGTTTCTTGAAGTCCACGCCCTTCAACGATCTGTTCACGCCCTCTGTAACAGCCAGTATCTGTAATGTGTTGTTGTTTTAAAATTAGCTCTTTTTTTATTACTCATTTGACTTACTGTTAGTGTTAGCTTAAGATAACTTACCGAAACCCGTCTGAGCGCGCCGCAGTTTGCTGCTCCTTTTAGCATTAGACCACCCGAATCCGAAGCTAATGTTAGCTTGTTCCTCTTCCGGTTTTCGCCAGCTCCGCTCGTTGCACGCGATGAGATTTTGGGAGTTATCGCTGTTCCAGTGAAGACAACACAAAGTTCACCAAGTGTCTCCCGTAAATTAATCTGTAAGGAGAAGGTCCTCTTGCTGCGAGCCTGCTGCGAGGCTGCTGCAAGGCTGTACAGTTGAAGCTCCGCTCCATCGCGCCGGAAGAGGGTCCCGTCGAACCCGGTCCTTCCGCCTGTGGTCCGCTCGTTTAATTTTTGCCGGCTGCGCGTTGGCAGCGATCGCAAATACACTAAAAATTGAACTAAAACATAAAAATAACAATTATACTTTATTTATAAAGCCATTTAAAAAAACACAGCTGCAACAAAGTGCTGTACACATGAAATTAAGAACATATAAACAAAAGATGAGATGAAATCATGAAAAACAACAGTCATGTGTTTAATACAGAAGTGGGTTGAGCCTAACCAGGGGTTGCTAGGTGAGGGGCTGGACTCAGGTTTGATCTGATTGGCTGGCGGCTTGTGACGTCAATAAATGCAGGAAGTGTGAATCCTGGTGTATTTATCAAAAATAAATAAATCTACTTAGAGTAAATAAACCACTGGGTGCATTTTTTTGGCACAAGGACTGTTTTTTTATGAAGTAAATACCCAAAATTTAGTAAAAAAACATTAAAAAGTGAATTTTGCATGTGTGGTCCCCTTTAAATAAAACAGTTGTACCAAGTTTCACTTTGTTTATTTCAATACGTTGAATACGTTGTTTAATGTCCAATAATGAGAAGTTCTACTGCACATAAATAAAACTTAGATGCAGTGATTGTTCTTTTGGTAACTTACCAGTTTACAGTAGTCAGAAAGTTCATTCTCAATAGTCCAGGTATCAAATCAGCTCATTCTCAATCAGTTCATCTGGACAATTTCTTTTTAGTAGAAACGTTTCACCCTCACTCCAGAGGGCTTCGTCAGTCAGAGCAGTCCAAAGCAAACTGAAGCTACCCCACCAAGTAAACAACTTAATAATAATAATAATTAATTCAATTTATAACGCACTTTTCATTACTGAAAATCTCAAAGTGCTACACATATATTGAATGCTACACACATTCATAAACCGGTGGCGGCAGACTACCATGCAAGGTGCTTTCCAGTCCTACCGGGAGCAACTCGGGGTTAAGTGTCTTGCCCAGGGAAACAACGACACATGGTGTGCGGAACCGGGATTCGAACCACCAACCTTCCGATCGGGGGACGACTGCCATTACCACTACGCCACGGCCGCCCCATATATGTGTGTTATTAGAGGTTCTAAGAAAAAAAAACGTTTGTTGAAGTTTTGATTACAAAGTTACAAAATTCGAGTCTACAGACGAATAAATTAAGAATAAAAAAACTGTTCAAATTGTTTGTTGTTTGGAATTTTATACAGGAGGAACCTGATGCTCCAACTTTTTGTTATTATTTATTCTGACTACATTATTATTTTGTTATTACTATATTATTATTAGTTCTCTATTATGAACGGGTGACAGTTGACCTAGTGACAAGCTGTGTGACTACTGGCAACAATTGTTGCCAGTCATAAAAATGCCATTTTCTTCAAATCAAAATACAGAATGATGAAAATAAATACATAACATGATTCAGAAGGACCCAACTGATAAAATAACATGCCTTTCAACTCTGAAAAAAATTTGGGCTTAAATGGGTTAAACTGAATACAATATGAGAACTGTGGGAGATTTTATGTATTTTAATGAAATGATTTATCAAAACACTCTTCAACAAGGAATGATGGAGCCGAGTGCAGTTTCTGACAAATTAACCGATTTCTCGCCATGTGGGACCACCCGACTGCGCCAACTCCTCCGGATCTGAGACTGGACCCATCAGGCGTAGGATCTGAGACTGGACGCAGGCGTAGGATCTGAGAATGGATGCAGGCGTAGGATCTGAGACTGGACCCATCAGGCGTAGGATCTGAGACTGGACGCAGGAGTAGGATCTGAGACTGGACCCGTGTCTACGAGCTTTTCACTCATCTGGACCTTTAAAAAAAAAAAAAGATTAATAAACATTGTCATTTTTTGCATCACAAAGTTTAAAATAAGGCTCCAAGTTTGCTACTCAAAGTAGGAAAAATAAAAATAAATACAGTTG
Source organism: Garcialebias charrua (assembly GCA_038048925.1). Lineage (NCBI taxonomy): Eukaryota > Metazoa > Chordata > Actinopteri > Cyprinodontiformes > Rivulidae > Garcialebias > Garcialebias charrua. Next base: position 12,407 of record JBBPBX010009629.1, on the reverse strand, counting down.
CACCTAACATTTTTTACTCATTCACAAAAATAAATGTTCAATTTTATATTGATTTTAGTAAATTTATCTTAGATTTAATTTATTTTTGAATTACTGTGCTGGTTTACTTGTGTACCTGCTGCTTGTTCCTCTGCTGCTATCAGAGTACTGGTAAGTGTGTCTGTCAACTTCAGTGTGGGGTTCTGGTCACGAGTGAGGGAAGAATGGAGCGTGAGCTTGACAGACGGATTGGTGCAGCATTTGCAGTATTAACGGACTCTGTACCGGTCCATTGTGGTGATGAGCTGTAAGACCAGGCCGTCCTGAACAACATAAAACATTTAATACATTATATATACTGTGACATTTATACTTATATATATACACATTTACACTTATACATTTTGATTATAATTTTACTGCTGTAAATGTCATAGTTTTACCATTAGTGTGTTACTGTTTCTGTAATTTTTAAACCTCTTATGTTGTTTGTGAAGCAACTTGATAACAGTTTATCTGTCATGATGATTTGGTTGAAGCTTTAGATTTTAATCATTTGAGAACATGTTAATGACCAGATCATTTTTATTATGTCCTGAAACATTAAAGCCTGAAATGAACTGAAAGAGGGTGGACATTTTTTAAACCACTGTAACACATTGTGTAGGCTACCTAAAATATTTCCTCCAGGATGACTGGCTTGCATTACCTGTCTCAGAGACAGTTTATCTGTCGTTAACATGTGTGTGTGTGTGTGTGTGTGTGTGTCAGCCTGATGTCACAGGGTAAATAAAGGTTCAGAATAAAACATTAACAAGCAGCTTCCTAACAACAAAGAGTCTAGCATAAACACAGGTGGGACACTTTGTTCCCGTTAGTGTTACAAAGTGGAGGTTAGCATTAGCATAGCGTTGCTAAGCTAACGTCAGTAACAGACAGTAACAGAGGAGCAAGAAACTGAAAAAACTGTTCAAACACACACAGTTTTGCAAAATTATTCACAAAGAATTTTGGTTTACCGAACAAAAAGTGATCGGAGCATATTCTTGATGTTGTGGAGGGCCTGGTCGAGGGCACACACACACAGAGCCAGTAACCTACACTGCTACTAGTGGTCAGGAATGGAAGTATCGCCAACCAAAATGGCGGAAAACCCGGAAATTCCACTTATGTGACGTCACATGGGAACTATGTATTCAACCATCAATAACTATTTTCCCCATATTTTTTAGACCAATTTTTGGCTGATATATGACCGTTTCCATTCATTCTGATGGGGAAAAAAATGGAGCAGTACCACTTTCGGCCACTAGGGGCGCTAAAGGACCCTCTAGGCTTTTGACGACCAGTGTACCTGTGTACGATAATTTAGAGCAAAAAAAAGTCCTGCTGGATGGACAGCGTGTGCGCGCCGCACATCATGCTGCAGTTTAAAGATAAAATTAAAGTGTTTAACTCCATTCCTGCATCATCCTGGAAGGCTTGACCAAGCTTCAAAGCAGCTCTGCACCGTGATGGACAGAGAGCAACAGCTACAGGACAGATGCACGTGACGTGTCCAGCAGGTCCTCGGATGGATGGATGGATGGACGGACGGACGGATGGATAAAGCATGGACCTCAGTCAGTAAAGAATCCATCTGTCTGGGTTCAGGAAGGCAGGATGTTTGCTGGAGCTGACGTGCAGGAGGAAGAGGAGGCAGTGCTCTGAGCGCTGCACCTGTTACCTACTCAGGAGTTGTCAGAACTCTTCACCAGCGACACAGAGGATGAAGAATTCAACGTGTTTGAATAAAAATAAATAAATAAATATATATTTTTTGGTGTTAATCTTGTTACATTTTAAAGAGAGGAAGGTTGTTGCAGCATGTGCGCACACGTTTGGAATACCCGACAAGCAAAACTGTTTAAATTCAGCGGATTTGACCAAATGTATTCATTTATTAAAGAAAAGTTCAGCTCAGACATATCTTTGCTATAATTTTCAGCAAACAAATATATTTTTTAAGTGTTAATCTTATTAAATTTTAAACAGATGAAGGTTTTAGCAGCGCACGCACGCACGTGAAGACCGGTCAAAGCGAACCTATCAGCTATTTGACAATTACGTTCATTTTTAAAAGAAAAGTTCAGCTCAAACACACTTTTACTATAATGTCAGCAAACAAATATATTTTTAAGGTGTGTATCTTGTTAAATTTTAAAGACATGCACAGTGCACACGCTTGACACAGCGAAACTCTTTTTTTAAATCCAGCTGATTTGCAATATTATTTAGGAATATAGCAAAATTTTACTCACCAGAAATCCAGATTATTTGTACACAAAATCCATCCAGCTATTAAATGAACACAACAATATCTTTGCTCATGCAGCTCGCTACAGATGCAGTTTGCTAGTGCTGTAGCTCTGGCTGTACACTCTGACTGTCCAATCAAAGCGTGTGGATACGCTGACGTTTCTGTACGACATACAGAAAATGTAAAAGTTGCAGATAAGGCTCTGGGTGTGCCCATAGACAATAGCAGGGCTTAAAGTGAAAAAAAAAAATCCTGAGCCTGAACCTTTTTTGTGTTGTTGATAAAATAAAATCGTAACATTTTGCCAACGTTTATTAAAAATGCTCTCTGAAAAGTGCAAATAACCGTTTTAAACAATTTACTGTAGCTTCAAGTAACAATGACTTACATGATGTTTCAATGTATCTGAACTTCATGTAAAATATATGCCCCAGAGAACTGCCCTGCAGCAAAAAAACTCAAAAAGACTCAACGCCTTTTTGAGTTTTTTTTGCTGCAGGACAGTTCTCCTGATCTTATCCATCCTTGTCACTCCTAAGGAGAACCTCAACATCTTCATTTCTGCTACTTCCAGTTCTTTCTCCTGTCTTTTTGTCAATGCCACTGTCTCCAGACCATACAACATAGCTGGTCTCACCACTGTCTTGTAAACTTTTCCTTTGACCTTTGCTGACACCTTTTTGTCACAAATCACTCCTGAAACTTTTCTCCATCCACTCCATCCTGCCTGGACTCTCTTTTTCACCTCTTTACCACATTCCCCATTTTCCTGGACAGTGGACCCCAAGTACTTGAAGTCCTGCACCTTTGTGACCTCTGCTCCTTGTAGCCTCACTGTTCCACTGGCCTCCCTCTCATTCACACACATGTACTCTGTCTAAAAGGCGAGGCATAGCTCCGCGCTGGCGCGAGGCCACGCAGCGCCACACTGTGCGAGCTGCGCTTGCACAAGCCTTTGAACGCTCGCGCGAACGCGCCAAGCTCAAATTTTACGACCGCTCACACGCGCGCGGTGCCTCGCAATAAACTGCCCTGATGGCGGACTGTTTTGTGTGACACACAAATGAATTAAATTCCTCTTCTTCATCGCTGATCTGGACTTTTCTTTTGTTTTTTTGCCAAAAGTCAAGTGATCGCTTGAAGCGGTCACCATTCACTTCCTCCTCCGATGAGGAGGAATGAATGAACTTGTTCTCAGACCCGACCTGTCAATCAAATCAGTAGGCTGTCAGCAAATGACCAATCAGCGACCTCAATTTGTCCCCGTAGCTAAACGCTCCGCCCTGCTTCTGCTCAAATGACATCAAGTATTTGGAGCGAAAACGTTGGAGCCACACGCTGCTTCACGCTGTGCTCTGCTGTGAACCCCCCACGCGCAGCACAGGCGCGTGGCGCGGCGCTTGGTCCAGCGCGGCGCTTTGCCTCGCCCTTTACTACGGCTGACTTTCTGTCTTACTACGGCTGACTTTCCTCTTCTTTCAAGTGAATACCTCCACCTCTCCAAGTTCTCTTCCACCTGTTCCCACCACAGATCACAATGTCATCTGCAAACATCATAGTCCATGGGGATTCCTGCCTGACCTCATCTGTTAGTCGGTCCATCACCAGAGCAAACAAGAAGGGGCTCAGAGCCGATCCTTGATGCACTCCCACCTCCACCTTGAAGCTATCTGTCACTCCTACAGCACATCTCACCACTGTCCTGCTGTCCTCATACATGTCCTGTACCAGTCTAACATACTTTTCTGCCACTCCAGATTTCCTCATGCAATACCACACCTCCTCTCTTGGCACCCTGTCATATGCTTTTTCTAAATCCACAAACACACAATGGAGTTCTTTCTGACCCTCTCTGTACTTCTCTATCAACATCCTCAAAGCAAAGATGGCATCTGTGGTGCTCTTTCTTGGCATGAAACCATACTGCTGCTCACAGATAGTCACCTCTTGTCTAAGTCTTGCTTCCACAACTCTCTCCCAGATCTTCATCGTGTGGCTCATCAACTTAATTCCCCTGTAGTTGCTACAACTCTGTACATCACCCTTGTTCTTAAAAATGGGAACCAGCACACTTCTTCTCCATTCTTCAGGCATTTTCTCACCCTCAAATATTCCATTAAATATTTGAGTCAAAAACCTCACTGCCACCTCTCCAAGACATTTCCAAACCTCCACTGGTATGTCAGAACATAACGTGCAAAAAATAAACAATACAACACAGTGCAGATAGGCACGAAGCCGAGGTGAAGACGACTTGCTCAAATCGAGCATCGGAGTGTGGACGAAAGAGGATTTAAGTGACTGAACGTGGCTGTTTGTGCCAGACGGGCAGGTCAGAGTGTTTCAAAAACTGATAATTTATCAGGATTTTCTTCTACGTACAACAATTTCTCGGGTTTAAAGACAATGGTTGGAAAAAAAGTATCCAAGATAACCACATGAAAACATTCACCAGTGTTTAAAGTTTGAGACACCGACCAGTCTGCAACAGCCGCAGCTCTCTGAGGTGAAATGGGCAACAGGCAGCCAAGAGGTTTATGAAATCGTTTCAGCTCATTAGGTCTGAAGCTACTTAGAAAAGGATGATTTTTCTTTGATGGTTTGGAAGTACCGGTAAGTGACAGCAGGATGATTGCTGGTAGGAGTAAGGGGGGAGTTAAAGGATAGAGTTAAAGACTGACAGGAGGATTTAGCCTTTAACTCACCGAGACTTGTTAACCAGCAGTTCGTTCTCGTGGTACCACTCCACCGTTGGGTCGGGATCGGCGGTGAACTGGCAGTGGAACATGGCCTCTTCGTTCCTCAACACCACCTGGTCTTCAGGAGTGACCACCGGCCGCGGGACGCTCTTATCTGCGACAGAAGCACACGACACCTGCGTGATTACATCTTCAGACCTGAGCTCCACCTGCGTGGCCGCTTACCTCCGATGACAGGGCTTTATTAAAAGCTGCCAATGGCAACACAAGCCCGACTGTGTGTGTCAACACCACAGCCGCCCCGGGGGGGAGACTTAATGAGGTCAGAGAACAGGCCCCCACAGCTTATCGGACCATCATCTCCCTTTTATCTCGTGGGTCACAGAATCGCACTCAGGAAATCCACGCTCATTTTTCTGTCACGATCTGAAGACGAGCCACAACCGGAGGTTTGAACTCAAGTGGGATAAAAAAAAATGAAAACAAGACAAACCCAACGAGGCGTCTGATATATAATTTAGTGTGTTAAATATGAATGACAGCATAGACTAGTTATTTAATGAAGATAATTTCAAAGCATCCAAAAAAATGATTTCATCCTGTTATTCACATTTTTTTGCAGCCAATAAGAAAAAAGAAAAGCGCTCTTTGAGGAAACGCTGAGCTGTTCTGACCTGCCAAAAGGAAACATTTGATGTTAACACCTCAAGTATTTTACATGAAAACACGCCTAATCCAGGTTTGAAAGTGTGTGTGTGTGTGTGTGTGGGGG
>JBBPBX010009628.1:44564-59676 GCA_038048925.1 Garcialebias charrua | reverse complement strand
CATACCATACCATACCAGTTTATTTATAAAGCACTTAAAAATACAGCAGCAGCCGTCCGAAGTGCTGTACAAGAATAAAAACAAGCACAAAACAATAAAAACAATCAATCTCAATCATATAAATATCAGAACATCACAAGTAAAATAATACAACATTAAAACAGAGATGTGAACTCATTCTGGTTTAAAAGCCAATGAAAACATATGTGTTTTTAAACGAGTTTTAAAAACAGATATTGATGGGGCCTGCCTGACCTTCAGTGGCAGCTCGTTCCACAATTTAGGAGCCAGAGCTGAAAATGCTCTGTCTCCTCTGGTCTTATAAAAGGTTTTCGGGACTGCTAAAAGCATCTGGTCAGCGGATCTAAGAGCACGTGATGGCACATAAAGTTGAAGCAGTTCAGACAGATAAGAGGGACTAAAACCGTTCAAAGACTTAAAAACAAACAATAAAACTTTAAAATGGATTCGAAACTGGACAGGAAGCCAATGAAGGGACATTAAAACTGGAGTGATGTGCTCACGTCTGCCTGTACCAGTCAAAAATCGTGCAGCAGCATTTTGTACCAGCTGCAACCGAGAAAGCGAGGCCTTATTTACTCCAATCAGAAGAGAGTTACAATAATCCAGGCGTGAAGTAATAAAAGCGTGGATTACTGTCTCTAAGTGGCGTCTAGAAAGGAGGGGCTTGATTTTTGACAGGCGCCTCAGATGAAAGAACGAGGACTTAACCATGCTGTTGATGTGACAGTCCAGTTTCAGGCAGGGGTCAATTTTCACTCCTAGATTTGTCACAATCGACAACATGAGCATGAGATGTTCAATTTACCTCTGAACACTCAATATAGGAATTGCAAACATGTAAAGTAACGCAAGTTCAGAGGTTTAAAACCTCATTCTAGATCCAGACTAAAATAGACCCGGTTTTTGGACCCAAATAATGTCATAATTTTCAAAAGAACATTTGAACATGTTAACAAAGTTCATGCTCAATCAACCAGGTACCAAATCTAGTAATTCTCAGTTGGGTCATCTTGACAGTTTATTTTTTATAGAAATGTTTTGCCCTCTATCTGGAGGGCTTCATCAGTCAGAGGAGTTCCAGTAAACTGTTTCTCACCAAACAGTAAACTCCTTAAGTGGACCAACCAGTTTGTTGGAGCTAAGATGGTTTCTGGGGGCCATCTCATCTACCGTAAACACCGGTGTATAATACGCACTTTTATTGCTCATTTGAATGTCCTGCGTATTATACACCGAAGCGTATTATCTACAGATTTTTTCCCATATTTTTAGACCCATTTTTGGCTCTGATTCGCTGTTTTTCATTTTGGCCTAAAAATGGTGCAGTACCAGTTTCGGCCGCTATGGGCGCTAATGCACCCTGTAGTCTGTTTACCTGCAGACTGTACCTGGAGGCGTATCCTGGCGCCATCTAGTGGCCATAAAAAAGACTGTCACGGCAGCGCGTATTATACACCGAAGCGTATTATCTACCGATTTTTCTGATTTATTTCCAAATATTGGCCAAAGCGTATTATACACCGGAGCGTATTATACACCGGTGTTTACTGTAATTTAGAGAATTATTGGATTTGGTACCTGGATGCCTGAGCATGAACTTTATTCCCTTGAACCACTGTGTCTGCCTGGGAGGAGTCGACAAGGGACAGGACGGACCCCCAGAAACCATCTTAGCTCCAGCAAACTGGTTGGTCCACTTAAAGGTATTGTGACATGATTTTATAAATTTGAATATTTGTCAGAACATATATATCTTATATCATTGAGCTCTGTTCGTTTTTGCAAAATAAATTATAAATATATTAAATTTTTATTCCAAGTTATGGTAGTTTTTTTCTCTGGGATACGCCCCTAAAAATCTGCGCATTTCCGCAAAAACTTCATTGTGACGTGCCTACGTGACTACGGGAAGGCACGCTCCAACGTGCATTTAAATAATAATGGGGAGCATGTCCGATTGCGTCTGAGATATATCATTTTAAGACAGTAAATCATCCAAAACTCTCATTAATGAACCCTCCCTGAATAAAAAGAAACTACAGATGTTACCTGATCGCGCAGACATAATTTAAAAATACATTATTAGCAACGTGTTTGCTCCGGGCTCTCGGCTAATGTTTCTTAGCAGCCATCTTGGCAAACAGAGTCCCTGACACCGGTCACGTCTGAGATATATCATTTTAAGACAGTAAATCTTCCAAAACTCTCATTAATAAACACTCCCCGAATACAAAGAAAACAACAGATGTTACCTGATTGCGCTGACATAATTTAAAAATACATAAATAGCAACGTGGCCTGTACTGTATCTCGGCTAGTGTGTTAGCTGCTACCTCGGCTTTTTATTACCGGTTGCGTCAGCGATATATCATTTTAAGACAGTAAATCATCCAAAACTCTCATTAATATCCCTCCCCGAATAAAAAGAAACTACAGATGCAGACATAATTTAAAAATACATTATTAGAAAAGTGTGTGTGCTACTGATTCGGCTAGCTTGTTAGCAGCGAACATAAATAATCTGCCGTGATAATTGGCTTCATACACTCACAGTGTATAAAGTAAAACAACATGAACTCACGTAAAATATATAGTTTAGAATCTAAAACACTACACACCTCCGATTATGTTTACACAAAGACTTACTCATCTCCTGGACAGTCTTCCTGCGTTGTTTGCATGGTAGCTCCTGTGGGACTTTCTTCTGTAGATTTTCTTTTAAAAATAGTAGGAATAGCATCCGGTTTTAAAAGTCTTCTGAATCTTACTGGTAATCCTAAAGATTCTTGTAAACCAGGTCTTTCCAGATAACAATCGGCAGTAAAATGGTCGCTGCAGACATACGAGTAGGAACCCACCGGTCCTTGTCTGGTCCATTCTGATTCTTGTCGAAGTTTCTCATCTTTTGGAAATTTGTGAAGAATCACTTGTTCACTGCTGATATTAGAACACACAAATGCGCTACAACGTGACGGCATTTTTCAAGTTACACAAAAAAAAGAGCCGATCTTTCAGGAAATGAATTCTATGGCAAGCAGTTAACACACAAAACAAACGGGCAAGGCTCTGCCTTCTGCCCGTTGTGACGTTGATGACTGGCGACGACGACTGGTGATGACGTATTGCGGAAATGCGCGGAATTTTAGGGGTGTATCCCAGCAAGTACCAGAGAAAAACATTACCATAATTTAGAATAAAAATTTTACATATTTATAATTTATTATGCAAAAACGACCAGAGCTCAATGATATAAGATATATATGTTCTGACAAATATTCAAATTTACAAAATCATGTCACAATACCTTTAAGGAGCTTACTGCTCGGTGGAGAAACAGTTTAATGGAACTCCTCTGACTGATGAAGCCCTCCAGATAGAGGATGAAACATTTCTATAAAAAAGAAACTGTCCAGATGACCCGACTGAGAATTATTGGATTTGAACATGTTCTTATATTATCAGCAAATTCATTTTTAATTTTTCTGAATTTCCAGTTTTTGCGAAATTCACAAAACAACAGTTATTGCAGTTTAGAGCAGGAGTCCCCAGTGTCTGTCTGTCTGTCTGTTTGTGCAGAGAAAATCAATGGAAGTGTAAAGAGAAAATAATTTGGTATACCAAAGGTGAATAATTCATCATGACTATGTATTGCTGAAAAGAGAAAAGTTGTGAGGAAATAGAGGTTTTTTTCCAAACCACAAAATGATCTTATGTTCATTCTCCTTGTTGACCTGTTGTCTTAACTGTTCAGAGGCAGTGGTAGTAAATTGGATTTAATTTTTTCTTCTTCTTCTTTCAGCTTCTCCCTTCATCACTGCTTGCCATGGCGAGCAAACTCGCATGAGGATTTGGGTGTTGTTTTTATGCCAGGTGTCCTTCCTGGCACAAACACCAACCACAGAGCTGCCCCAGCCCTCTGTGTGGAGCAGAGAGTTGCCATCCAAGGTGCACGAGAGAAGCTGGAGGAGTTGAGGGCGTTGCTCAAGGGTCCCACAAAATTACATGCAGTTTGAGTCAGCAATCACACAGATTAAATAATATAATATGACAGAGAAATGTTATCTAAATGTGGTCATGACTGTTTTTTAGTCCTGTAACAATTTTTCAAGAAAAAAATCCATTTGGCTGCTTTTAATACCTAAACTTCAAGGACTGTGGACCAGAAACTGAACAGAGTTGTGAGACAATAGCTTGATTTTATTGTTCTTTATTTATTTACCCTTTATTTATACAGGTAGTCTCATTGAGCCCCGAGGACTAATTTACAAAAGAGACATGGATTGAATGGAGAATGCAAGTAAATGTTTTTGATGCAAGATATTCAAGTGGGTAGGAGTTACACTGTGGAGATGAACAGAAGGAGGTGTTTTGTTTTTCTTTTCTTTTCTGAGGCAGCACAGATTACTGTATCCAGGTGAGCATAGGGAGCAAGTTTATCCACCACTAGGTACAGAGGTGTAGCCAGGGGGTGACCAATGGTGGCTGTGGCCACCATTGATCAATCTTTGGCCATCCCTACCATTTGAAAGCAAAAAACTTTACTTGTAACAAATATAAAATTTAGAAAGCACAGTTTCAATTCAATTCAATTTCAATTCAAGTCAATTCAGTTTAATTTTAAGGCCCCAATATACCTGTTTCTTTTGCCTCACGCCGCTCGGCGCCGTGGGAGCGCCGCGGCAAAAGCCTTTGATCACGGGCGTGAACGCGCCAAGGTCAAATTTTACTACGCCTACGCGCGCGCGTTGATAAAGTGCCTCGCGTGTCAGCAAATGACCAATCAGCGACCTCAATTTGTCCTGCTCCGCCCGGCTGCAGCTGTTGGAGCCTGCACTCAGAGAGCTGCGCTTGCACAGAACTATATATGAACTGCCTGCGCGCTGCACACGCCAGTCCAGCGGCGTGAGGCAAAAGAAACAGGTATATTGGGGCCTTTATAGTGCCAAGCAGTGTTGGGTGTAACGCGTTACTTAGTAATATATATTCAGACATTGGGTGTAACGCGTTACAGTAATGACATTACATTTTTCAGTAACGTAGTAGTGTAACGCACTACTTTGAAAATGCCTGTAATATATTACAGTTACTAACAAAACCTTACATTCATTACTTGCGTTACAATCAGGACCTTTCGGAGAATAGTTTTATTTATTTATTTTATTTTACCTTTCGGAGAATAGTTGTGGGACGAGGACGACGGAGCAGACTGTCACGGGGGGAAAACAAAGACGTACGCAATGACGTCGGAACGTCATACGTCAACGTACATAGACATATAAAGGCACATAGACATACATTGAATGAACAACAACATGGCGGAGGTGGAGACGAACGCGGCAATGTCATTTTATGGATGGAAGTATTCATATTATTTTTCTTTTGTCACGAGAAAGGACAAGAACATTACAGTAGTGTGCAAGCTATGTCTGGGCCACAACAAGACACTGTCTACTGCTGCGAACTCGACGTCAAATCTTTACAAGCATTTACAAAGACAACACGCTAATGCTAAGCTAGTTGCTAAAGAGCCGCAGAGGGATGGTGCAAGTTTGATGCCGCCACCGTTTAAGCAGGCTCGGCTTGAATTTCACCGCCAGGCAACCACTACAAAGGCTGAGGTAAACAAACTTGTAAACAAACATTTCAGATGTTTTATTTTTTATTTTGTTTTATTTTTAAAACAGAAGTTTTACATTTTGATATTGTCATACCTTTTGAATGGCACGTTTACATATGCATTGTGCTTGTTATGTAGCACTGCTGTTTTACTTTTTCATCAAAAATGAGTGTCAAAAAGATCTCTAATATCATTATTGAAAGATAAAAATTAATACAGGTTAAATCTCAGGTATTAGAGTAATCCGAAAGTAATGTAACTAAGTTACTTTCAGAACTGAGTAACTAAGTAGTGTAATATGTTACTTTTTAAAAAATTAACTAGTAATGTGTAACTAATTACTTATTTTGGGTAACTACCCCAACACTGGTGCCAAGTCACAATATGTTATTGTGCAGCGTGACATGTGAAATGTCCGCCTGCCTGTTCACCTGGCTGTCCGCGCATGCGTGTTACGCGCATGTAGGTCAAACAAAAGCTCAGCAGGAGATGTTTATGTTATCAACGGGGGTCAGCAAAAAACCTCCACTGTGAGAGGTGGGTTCAGAAACCTTCGGATTCAAAGAGGGGGGCCAGTGGTGTTGTGTAAACGATCGGCAGAACCGCAGAGAGAAAGGTGCGGTTTCACTCAAAATACTTAGGGGGCGTTAAACGGCCCCCAAGACATGCTTGTAACTTAAGGAACTGATTGGATTCATTGGGCTTCATGGACAAATATAACTATGTATCATCAGCATAACAGTGCAAATGTATTTGATGCTGTTTAATAACTTTACCTAATGGAAGCATATACAATATAAAGAGTATTGGTCCAAGCACTGAATCTTGAGGAATTCCATGACTTACTTTGGTGTATGAGGAAGATTCATTATTGACATTTACCAATTGGAATCTATCAGATAAATATTATTCAAACCAATTTACAGTCATTCCTGTACTATCATATTAAAGACTCTGTAATAGAATATTATGATCAGCTGTTTCAAATGCAGCACTGAGGTCTAACAGGACCAGTGTACCATACCATACCATACCATATTATTTATAGAGCACTTAAAACAGCAACAAGGCCAACCAAAGTGCTGTGTACAAACAAACAAACAAATAGGCAACACATAGGCAACATCCAAAATGAAGTTAAAAATAACTGAATATAGACATAAATCGTTGCAGATAATAAATATAACGACCAAACACAGATCATCTGGTGTTGAAAGCATCAGAATAGTAATGGGTCTTAAAACAGGATTTGAAAACCAAGAGGGAGGGGGCCTGTCTGACGAGCAGAGGTAACTTGTTTCAAAGTCTTGGGCCTGCTACAGAGAAGGCCTGTCACCTCTGCATTTAAGACGAGTTCCTGGAACTGTGAGAAGTAACTGGTCCGCTGACCTCAGAGAACGTGGTGGGACATACGGCTGTAGCAAATCAGAGAGATGGGGGGGAGACTGTTCAGCGATTTGAAGACATACAGGAGAATTTTGAACTGGATTCGAAGATGAACCGGTAGCCAGTGCAAGGAGGCCAAGACTGGTGAAATGTGCTCTCTTTTGCCTGTACTGTCTAAAAATCAGGCTGCTGCGTTCTGGACGAGTTGTAGTTGTGCAATGGTGGTCTGATTGAAACCAAACAGGACTGAATTGCAGTAATCACACCTAGATATAATAAATGTGTGTATTACTGTCTCCAGGTTATTGGATAATATGGGCTTCAGCTTAGATAGTCACCTCAGCTGGAAAAAACAGGATTTAACAATCATGTTTACATGACTGTTAAGTTTCATGGAAGGATCCATTATCACTCCCAGATTTGTGACTTTTTGTTTTGCTGATAGGGCTAGAGCTGAAAGGTCAATGAAGTGGTTCGTGATCGTGTCGTTGGGAGGGAACAACATGGCTTCATACTTCTTTTCATTGAAACTTAAGAAATTTAAAGCCATCCCGTCCCTGATGTCAGCCAGGCAGTCGAGCAGAGGTTGAATAGAGCATGTACCATTGTGTTTTAAGGGGAAGTAAATTTGACAGTCATCGGCGTAGAAGTGAAATGTATGTTGTGTTTCCGGAAAATAGCACCAAGTGGCAGCAGGTATAAAGAGAATAGGAGAGGACGCAGGATGGACCCCTGCGGAACCCCCATTTAAGTGCTGCCGCTGCAGAACTAAAATATTTGATGGTAACACAAAAGGATCTGTCAGTGAGGTAGGATCTGAACCAATTGATGGCTGACCCTGTGATTCACCCACTGCTCCAACCTAGCAATGAGGATCTCATGGTCCTTGGTGTCAAAAGCAGACGTAAGTTCCAACAGGACAAGCAGCACAGAATCAGTGTCTGTGGATAAGAAGATGTAATTAAAAACCTTTAGTAGGGCAGTTTCAATGCTGTGGAGAGGTTTAAATCCAGATTGGAATAACTCAAGGATAGCATGATCCTCCAGAAACACTTCAACTGGGACTCAACTATTTTTTCCAGAAGTTTAGAAACAAATGGGAGTCTGGAGACAGGCCTGAAGTTGGATATGACAGACAGGCCTGAAGTTGTATAGGACTGAGGGGTCAAGTTTTGTTTTTTTCAGGAGAGGTTGAACAGCAGCATGTTTAAAGGTTTTTGGCACCACGCCAGTGGATAAACTGCTATTCACAATAGCAAGAATGGAAGGACCTAGAGTAGGAAAAGCCTCCTTTAGTAGTCGAGGAGGGACCACATCAAAGGGGGAACCAGATGGTTTCAAGCTGCACATGACCTGCTCTAGAGAAGACAGAGAGACTGGTTCGAAGTGGTCAAATAGAGATACAGATTGAGGTGAGATGGATGGATCATGAGTTGGAAGAGAAATGAGAGCCCGGGTTGTCGCAATTTTATCTAAAAAGAAATGTAGGAAGCTCTCGCACAGCTCAGTCGCGGGTTCCAAGGGTGATTGTTCAGTAATGTGGATAACAGAGTTTAGGGTGGAGAACAGAACTTGTGGATTGTGAGAGTTTGAGGTAATTATATCAGAAAGTATTGAGATTTAGCAGTTTTTATTGCTTTCTGACAACGACGCCAACTCTCTTTTAGTATTTGAAGAGACCTGTCGCCTATCTTTTCTCCATTTGCGCTCCGCCCTTCTGCACTGCTGCCTAACGGTCTTGGTGACGTCAATTAGCCAAGGTTCTCATACTGTGTCACTGTCTGGAGCCAAGTAACTCAATCGGCTTTAAAACCTATGAGGATGTTGTACTCACAAGCACTGAAAGTTCTAGACCAAAAACCATTGAAGTGGCACCACTGTAAAATACTTGATAAATATAACCTATTAAGCTTTGACAATTTTTTAAAATTTTCTTGTTTAAAATTAACTTTTAAATGTATTAATGGTCTTGTCCCTGAACTGGTGAGCAGAATGATTTTAAAAGTCAGCAGCTCAGGAGTTGCAACAAGAGGTGCAGTTGATGGAGACTGTAAACCTGCAAAATACAAAACGTCATTTGGTCAATGCTCCTTCTCAGTTAAAGGTCCCCATATCTGGAATAGTTTACCATCAGCAATAAAAACATTGACTGATCTTAGAGTTTTTAATTCCCGGGTGAAAAAATGGTTGAATGCATTTTATTTGGTACCCCGATGACACCAGCAACATCCTTCCCAGTCCCAGTTTTGGTTTTCCCCTCCCCCACTTCAACCCGGTGGTCAGAAATCTTGGAGTGCAGCTTGACTCCAACTTAAAGTTTGATAAACAGATCAGTTCTGTTGTCAAAACCAGCTTCTTTCAGCTCCGTCTGTTCTCTAAAGTAAAGTCACTCCTCAGCCGTAGTGATCTGGAGAAGGCCATCCATGCCTTTGTGACATCCAGACTTGACTATTGTAATGCTTTGTATGTTGGTATTAATCAATCCTCCATCTCCCGTTTACAGCTTGTACAGAACTCTGCCGCCCGCTTTTTGACCAACACACGAAAATATGAACACATCACTCCTGTCCTGTCCTCTCTACACTGGCTCCCGGTTCAGTTCAGGATACAGTTCAAGCTGCTCCTGTTTGTTTTCAAAGCTCTGAGTGGACTCGCACCTCTGTACATCTCAGAACTTTTGAAAGTCCATCAGCCCAGCAGAGCTTTACGATCTGCCAGTCAACACATGCTGGAGGTGCCTCGCTCAAGGTACAAACAATGGGGAGACCGGTCCTTTTCTGTTGCCGGCCCAAAAGCCTGGAACAGCCTCCCCCTTGAGCTACGTGCCACATCTGATCTGACTCTGTTCAAAACCAGACTGAAGACCCATTTGTTCAAAAAAGTTTTCAGTGTGTAACTTTTATTACTTTGGTATTTTACTATGTAGCATTTTTATTTCCATTGCCTCCTTTTTATTGCTGTTGCTTTTATTCTATTTTCACTGATTTATTGTACCGGTTTTTATATTTTCTGTCCTGTTAAGCACCTTGGTCAATGCAAGGCATTGTAGGAAGGTGTTATACAAATAAAGTTAATTATTATTATTATTATTATTATTATTGAAACAAAATCAAATCTGTGAACACTGAACCCTATGTGGACAGAGGAGCAGCTGTGTGTGTGAGGGAACTGTTTAATCCATTTAAACTTGATTACATTTTAATTTTATTTTAGATGTTTTTATATAGGGAAGTTTAATCTTAATTAAATTTAAATTTTATTTTAGCTGTTTTTATATAAAAGTCCAACCAAGGACTGGGTTTGCAAATTAGCCTGTGGCTAGAAAACCTGTGTACAAGACAACGGTTGCTTCGTTTTTAACATGTAACATTGTTTATTGTGCTGTCCTTGTTCAAATAAACTTGAATGATTGATTGATTGATTCTGCTCTGAGTATTGATATTCTAGTTTTAACAGGAGCAACATGATCCAGAGCCTTTAAGCAGACATAGTTGAACTAGGAAGTCAGCTCCTCAGTGGTGGAGAGAAACACCGGGGGCTGAATTATCATTTCAGAGTTGTAAACATCTGTGAAACATGTGACAGTGAAGTGGTTAATGGCCCAGCTGCAACATGCAGAAACGCACAGCATAGGAGTTAGATAGGGGAGGGTGAACTCAAACCGGACTGGCATGTGGTCTGAAAACACATCATCACAGATTTTAAGATTAGTAACAGTCACATCACGTGTTAAAACAAGGTCCAGTGTATGTCCGCGCTCTTGGGTGGGACTGTTTACATGCTGATTTAGATTAAATGAGTTCAATAAATCTAAAAATTCCTTAACCAAGGGTTTTTCATGACAGAACACATGCAAATTAAAATCCCCAATAATGACTACACTATCATATTTTGGTGTGATTTCAGAGTCAGTCAGAGTCAGAGTCAGAGAATCTATATTGTCATTTGCACCACATGTGGTACATGTGATGAAACGAGATTATGTACATAGGGTCCCAGTTACATTCAACAACAAAATGTAAGAGAAAAACAGTAACAACATCTAAGATTAACTAAGAAAAACATCAACTAGAAATACACTAAGCACTAATGTAATAGAAAAAAAATCATTACAAACAGCCACACGAACATGAGTTTGTAGGAGCAAATGGTCACAGATGAACACAGCAACAAGAAACAAATCAGCATGTTGTGATATTTTGCAGCCAAAATATTTCAGCCAAGAAATCAGAAAATATCATTGATGAAATCCTTAGGTGGGTAGTAGACGAGTAAACATAAAGTCGCAGGCGAATGGCCGAGTTCAAAGACAGTCAGCTCAAAACTGCAGCAGGAAACTGGGATGGGCAGTTGTTTACAGTCAAAAGTTGATTTGAATATTGTTAATAATCCACCACCAACAAGAAACAAATCAGCATGTTGTGATATTTTGCAGCCAAAATATTTCAGCCAAGAAATCAGAAAATATCATTGATGAAATCCTTAGGTGGGTAGTAGACGAGTAAACATAAAGTCGCAGGCGAATGGCCGAGTTCAAAGACAGTCAGCTCAAAACTGCAGCAGGAAACTGGGATGGGCAGTTGTTTACAGTCAAAAGTTGATTTGAATATTGTTAATAATCCACCACCACCATGACCTGATGGCCGCGGGTCGTTAAAATACAAACAGCTCGGTGGTAATAATTCTGTCAAGGTGATAGACTCACCAGGCGACATCCAAGAATCTGTGATGAAGGAAAAAGTCCAAATCCAAATTGAAAGTAATCCCTGAGGATGAACGTTTTGTTGGTGACAGATCTTGCATTGACCACACACATCCTGATATTCTTTGAGGTGGACCAAGCAGCGACGGAGTGAGCGCGCACCAGCGGCAGCAGATTTTCAGCAACAGCCTCTCCGGGTCAAACAGTGCGCAGCACCGGCCGACAACTCCCGTTGTTTACATGGTCCGGGCACGCGGGAAGCTGGCGATGGAAATCATGACCATCAGCTGGAGAGGAAGATGCAGCATGCAGGGCTTTGAGCTTCACCAGCCGGCCAGCTCGTTTTCTCAGGCGTCTGGAGCGATATCTCCAGGCAGGCAGGTGAGGGGTGCAACGGAGGTAAACAGGCAGTTTCACCAGCAGCGGGGGAAGTGTGTGTGTGTGTGGGGGGGGTGTCCAGAGGTACGTTCATAATGATCCAAATAAGCGACATCAGCAGCAGAAAAACGAAGATCCAGGAGCTGTTGTCGATCATACAACAGTAGAGCGTTTATGTCCCAGATGAAAAATGAACAAAACAGAAAAAATCAGAACACCGTCAGCAGAGGTGGATTGCAAGCCATGTACACGGGCGCCATCTTACCAGAAGTGTACGCATCTGTCCATTGTCAGAGGCCACGATAATATCATTAGTAACTTTCACCAGTGCAGATTCAGTGCTGGGGTGAGCTCTAAAACCTGACTGAAATTATTCAAACAGATTACTTCTTTGAAGATGATCATGTAACTGTTTCCTCAAAGGATTGACATTTGTATATATGGTGGTGGCTATTTAGGATTTGGACTTCACAACCTACACACACCAAAAATGAAGTTGGCCCGTTGCCTATTTTTCAAGTTATCATCCTCACAATGTAAACATATAGCATGTGCTGTATATGGCGGCAGCCCTCTTGGATTTTTTGACATTGCAACCCAACCTACAAAGTATGAAAGGAACATTTTTTTTGCCTAGATGCAACCACACACCAAAATAGAAATTGGTACCTTGTTTGCTTTTTACGCTATCATGCTCACACATGTATGACAGATGAACAGTCGCCTGGTTGGATAGATAGAGGGTATTTTCAATTCTCCCTCTTCGCTCCATGATGAGGGACAAAATTTTGTGTGACGAGAAGACAATGTACGATACGACGCGAGCTCTTCGACAACGTTGCAGAAAAGCAGAACGAATATGGAAGCGTGACCGGCTTCATGTATCTCAAGGAATACTGAGAGACTGTCTCTGTGAGTATCATAATGCTGTGAAACAGGCCAAGTCACAGTACCTCTCCAATTTAATCTCCACCAGCTCCAACCGGCCGAGGACGCTTTTCAACACACTCCAGTCTGTCATCAACCCATCTGTCAATGTTCTGAAAACTGCCACACAGTCTACCTGCGATGACTTTCAGAGCTATTTTGTCAACAAAATAGACTCTATCAGGCAGAACATTGTCAGTTCATCCAACACCATCCAGTCATGTACCTCTGCAATAACCACAGCTGTTTTTGACCAGTTCGACCTGGTTTCACTGCCTCACCTCACCAAGGTGGTTCAGCAGATGAAACCAACTAACTGTTCTCTGGACATCATTCCCTCTAAAATGTTCAAACAGTCCTTTGATGTAATTGGTCCTTGTGTTTTGTCATTTATTAACAGCTGTCTATCTTCAGGTTTTGTGCCATCTGCTTTCAAACATGCTGTGGTCAGGCCTCTTCTCAAAAAACCAGGCCTAGATCCTACAGCTCTCTCTAATTTCAGACCAGTTTCCCATCTGTCATTTCTATCAAAGGTCCTAGAAAAGATTGTTTTTATTCAACTTCAATCTTTTCTAGAACTCAACAACCTGTTTGAAAAATTTCAGTCAGGTTTTCGAGCTCGTCACAGTACTGAATCTGCACTGCTCAAAGTACAGAATGACATTCTTCTGTCCCTGGATGCAAAAAACCCTGCTCTGCTGGTGATGTTAGACCTCTCAGCAGCTTTTGACACCGTCGACCATCAGGTACTAATCAACCGCTTGTCTCAGCAGGTTGGCCTCCAGGGAGCTGTGCTTGAGTGGTTCAAATCTTACCTGTCTGGGAGAACTTTTTCTGTCATGATAGGCGATCTGTCCTCCTCTTCATCAACCCCTCTGACCTCTGGCGTACCACAGGGATCTATTCTAGGGCCAGTCCTCTTCTCTCTTTACATGCTGCCATTAGGATCAATCATTGCACGTCATAACCTGTCTTTTCACATGTATGCAGACGATTTACAAATCTATCTGCCAGTCACTCCCAACCCCTCACTCAGTTCAAACACTCTTGTCAACTGCTTAAATGACATTAAGCACTGGCTCTCTCAAAACTTCCTCCACCTAAACACAGATAAAACTGAATGCATTTTATTTGGTGCACCTGATGACACCAGCAACATCCTTCCCAGTCCCAGTGTTGGTTTTCCCCTCCCCCATTTCAACCCGGTGGTCAGAAATCTTGGAGTGCAGCTTGACTCCAACTTAAAGTTTGATAAACAGATCAGTTCTGTTGTCAAGACCAGCTTCTTTCAGCTCCGACTGCTCTCCAAAGTAAAGTCATTTCTCAGCCGTGGTGATCTGGAGAAGGCCATCCATGCCTTTGTGACCTCCAGACTTGATTATTGTAATGCTTTGTATGTTGGTATTAATCAATCCTCCATCTCCCGTTTACAGCTTGTACAGAACTCTGCCGCGCGCCTTTTGACCAACACACGAAAATATGAACACATCACTCCTGTCCTGTCCTCTCTACACTGGCTCCCGGTTCAGTTCAGGATACAGTTCAAGCTGCTCCTGTTTGTTTTCAAAGCTCTGAATGGACTTGCTCCTCTGTACATCTCAGAACTTTTGAAAGCCCATCAGCCCGGCAGAGATTTACGATCTGCCAGTCAACACCTGCTGGAGGTGCCTCGCTCAAGGTACAAACAATGGGGAGACCGGTCATTTTCTGTTGCCGGCCCAAAAGCCTGGAACAGCCTCCCCCTTGAGCTGCGTGCCACCTCTGATCTGACTCTGTTCAAAACCAGACTGAAGACCCACTTGTTCAAAAAAGCTTTCAGTGTGTAACTTTTATTACTTTTGGTATTTTAATATGTAGCATTTTTTATTTCCATTGCCTTTTTATTTCCACTTGTTCAAAAAAGCTTTCAGTGTGTAACTTTTATTACTTGTGTTATTTTAGTGTTATTTTAGTATGTAGCATTTTTTATTTCCATTGCCTTCTTTTATTGCTGTTGTTTCTTATTCTATTTTCATTGATTTATTGTTCCAGTTTATTCATCTTTTTATCCTGTTAAGCACCTTGGTCAATGCAAGGCA
>JBBPBX010009628.1:17294-43337 GCA_038048925.1 Garcialebias charrua | reverse complement strand
ATTATGAGCCAACATGATTCAGTTTGTAGGTTTATCCAGCAGAATGTTTATCTGAAGTTTTCTCATTTCAGATATGCATTGATTGAAGCAGCCTAATACCTTTTTCCTGAAGGAAACAGAGATAAGGAAGTGTAAAAAAGTCCTGACCACAGATGCTTTCTGAGTCCAGAGTGTAAGCTTTTTAGCTCTGCTTGTGTAGTGATCTTGTTACCCAAAGTGCCACCGTCACATTCAGGAACAGACTCAAAGCTTCCCTAGAGATGCTGATGAACAGCTCCACTGTCTCTACCATGACTGAGGGGGAAAAAAAATATTTCTTGGACACCACCCTGCATCTCACTCCTCCTTCCCCTTTCCGCACCTTCAAAACACACACACACACACACACACACACACACACACACACACACACACACACACACACACACAAGTGTGTTTTGCTATCTTTACAGGGACCTTGCATTGACTTCCATTCATTTTCAACTAATTTCTGTAGCCTAACCCTGACCCTTAACATAACCCTAACCATTACCAATACATGCCTAACCCCACACCCTCATTTCACACTTTAGTCATTAACCTTACCCCTAACCCACCAACAGCACTTCTGCTTATGGGGGGCCAAGATGGGTAGAGGCAGGTGCAGCCGACCCAGGACCTGAAAGCCCCAAACTATACCCAGCCATTCCCTCACGTTGCGGTGTCTCTGAGCAAGACACCCAATCCCTAATGGCTCCCCAGGCACATACATAGCTGCCCACTGCTCCATCTGGGTGTGTCCCAAGTGCGATGGGTTAAATGCAGAGAACCAATTTCACCATTGTATAGGAACATACAATGATGACAACATATCACTTTACTTTGGGCCCTATAAGAAGCAGTTGGCCTTTACAATGTTTTGTAAAATTGAGCATTACAAGTTAACAAATGCAAAGACACACACATATATCGAAGCATAGGCTTATAGACCACAGCTCACCACTCACAAACAAGTATAGTCATGGTTGATAAAGGCTATGAAATGAAGAAATGCCTTTTTTGATAAAGGGACAACACCGACGGCCCATTTCTAAAGTGAGCATTGTACTGGGCACACCAAGAAGGTGAGTCTTTCTCTAGAAACTGGTCTGAGCCTGTCTTAGAGACAGCTGATGACAAAATTATTCATGTGCCAATGTGTCTTTGGATGCAGTCATTAAATTGTTCTCTTTATACAGTAGCCCCTCATGACTTTGTGGTTTAACTTCTGCGGACTTGCTGTATCGCAGTTTGTGGACGTACAGTCCATATTATTGTACATTAAAAAAATTATATAAGATACAATTGTGAACTGAACAGTAATATCACCGTACTCACGTGGTTGGAAAAAAAAGACAAAAAAGTAATTTGGACAGGTGCCACCATTTTGTAGTTTTCTTTCAATAATTCTACATTTGTACACAGCATCACCAATCCAAAGGAACTACATTACCCACAAAGTAAGAGTGCATTTCCCAGAATTCAACAGTGCTTCCAGCCATTTGCTTTCTATGAAAATGGAAGGCAAGATTTGATCCGATCTGAACCTTACCAAAAAGTTTGGTCCTTATTCATAGTGACGTCGGCGCTCAGTAAATGCAGAGATACGACCTAACTGGACCAGAACTACTTCCAACCTCATCGGTCAATCTGAGTGCTGTGTGCTGGACCATGAAGCCTCTCAAATATGGAAGTGTTGCTTGTAGGTCTGGTGTCATTTCTGGAGCTCTCCTAGACTTTTTTCATCTGGATTTCTCTGGATTATTTGGACTATTGGGATCAATCAGTGTGTGGTTTTGCGCTGGCTCTCCAAAGGTCTGGCTCTCTCCAAAAGTTTCTGGTGCTTACCGCTGCAGAGAGCTAATCAGAACCAGACCAGAACCAATGCTGATGAGTCCCCATATACAATTATCCAGTAGCTACTATGCAGTACTGTATATATATGTATGCTGTTAAATTTTAAGAGTTTAGGATACTGAAAGTGTGTCGGAAGGGTTTATAAAGCCTTAATATATATTTAAATACTACAATAAATATAACGTAGCTACTTCACAGAATTTCACTTACTGCAGGTGGGTTTGGAACTGAACCCCCACAATAAACAAGGGACTAATGTACTGTACATCCAAATGTGAATATTATGTTTATGTTGTTTTGTTTTGTTTCATTTTATTTTTGTTATTTCATTACTGGCATCATTAGAACAGAAATACAGTTTTAAAAGCCCTGCTGAACATCCAAATTATTGACAAATAATGGTCCAGTCTGGAAACCAGTCCAGGAAGCAGAGTTGTAGTCTTCCACACATCTCTACTGCTAGTCATCTGTTACCGATCCAAAACCCCTGTAAAGATACCGGGTGTACCCAAATGAAAGGAGTGACCTGAACAGAGACCAAGACTCAAATAGTGATTTGAAGTGTTTATTTACAATTGTGATAGAAAAGGCAGACGTCAGGGTTGAAGGGAACTGTATCACCAGGAGAGCAGAGGAGATTATTGAAGGGCTGGGTATGGGACGTGAAATGTTTTATAGCTGTTAGTTTTACGAAGAGAGTCCGGGTCAGGATGGGGAAGTTTGACCCAGCAATATTCAACACGAAGGAGGTGAAGAGCAAAGGTGGGTCCTATAGCGTAGGCAAGCAGTGGAAGTTGCAGAGCAGCTGGAGAGGAGCAGGAGGATTGGAGGCTCGCATAGGACTCAAGTCAGGACAAATGAACAGCAAGATCAAAAAACTGAGAAAGTGGACAAAAACACAGTCAACTAGCATTGTCACGATCCAGCGTGGTGTGGGAGGAATGAGTCCAGTGGTGCAGGCGGACACTCAGAGACACGAGTAATAAAAAGTCAAAAATACTTTAATAACAAAACTCAAAAGCTCAACTGTGGCTGTAATACAAAACTCAAACTTGACGAGGTGTACTCACAAAAACCAAGGAGCTGCAAAGACACAACACTCCAGGGAGGAAGATGAATGACCCGACAAAGACATGCACACAAATGCAAACTTATATACACAGCCTAATTACCTAAATCATACACACCTGAGATGACACAAACCAGAGAGACAAGAACACATGCAAGGAAGGTGATGGGCAAGGAAGGAGACGACCACCAGAGGGAGCCACTCTTACAGTACCTCCCCCTCAAAGACGCCCCCAGGCGTCCCCAAGGAACACCTCCAACAACCAGGGCGGGCACGAAGGAAAACAAGGACAGGGGACAGGACAAGGGACGAAAAAGCTAAACACAAAACCAAAATTGCAAAAACCTAAACCAGAACTAAACACAGACTAAACCCAGAAAACTAACAAGCGTCAAAAACGTTATCAAACGTAGAAACATCATCGGACGTAGTGACATCATCGACGTGAAGACCCTCCATCAAAGCGGAGGCATCAGAGAAGCGAGGACCCTCTGCATCAGAGACGTCACCGGCGCGAGGACCCTCCGAAGACAGTAGAGGCGTCACCTGGCGCGGGAAACCCCTTGCAGACGTTGAGGCTCCAGCGGCGCGAGGACCCTCCGAAGAAAGTAGAGGCGTCATCAGTGCGGGAACCCCCAGCAGACATTGAGGCATCAATGGTGCGAGCACCCACGAAGTAGAGGCGTCACCGGCGCGGGGACCCTCCGAAGAAAATAGAGGCGTCATCGGCGTGGGGACCCCCTGAAGGCGTAGAAGCGTCAGCGGCGTAGGACCTCTGCAGACGTCAAAACCTCAGCGGCGCGCTCCGGGACCAGACGGCGCGGAAAAAACAGAACGGGCACGTAAGAAAAATAAAGTCTGAACTGGGTGTGATCCTTGTACTGAATGAAACAGAGACTGCAGGAGGTTGAGAAACTACGGAGACTACGGCAGGCGTGAAAGCAACCGCAGGGGCTGCAGCTGCAGGGACCATGTCTATGACGGCTGCTCCCTTCGAGCGGAAACCGTCATCTTCTGTCTCTGGAAAGTTCCGCCCGTTGGACACACTGTTTTGGTCAGGTCATTATGTTACGATCCAGCGTGGTGTGGGAGGAATGAGTCCAGTGGTGCAGGCGGACACTCAGAGACACGAGTAGTAAAAAGTCAAAAATACTTTAATAACAAAACTCAAAAGCTCAACTGTGGCTGTAAAACAAAACTCAAACTTGACGAGGTGTACTCACAAAAGCCAAGGAGCTGCAAAGACACAACACACCAGGGAGGAAGATGAATGACCCGACAAAGACATGCACACAAATGCAAACTTATATACACAGCCTAATTACCTAAATCATACACACCTGAGACGACACAAACCAGAGAGACAAGAACACATGCAAGGAAGGTGATGGGCAAGGAAGGAGACGACCACCAGAGGGAGCCACACTCTTACAAGCATCTCATGCTGAATACAGAGATATACTGAGACTGCCCTACTGAAGGTTTTTAACGACATCTTCCTATCCACAGATACTGGTGACTCTGTGCTGCTTGTCCTATTGGACCTCACATCCGCTTTCGACACCATCGACCATGAGATCCTCATTGCTAGGTTGGAGCAGTGGGTGGGCATCTCAGGATCAGCCCTAAACTGGTTCAGATCCTACCTCTCTGACAGGTCTTTTTGTGTGTCCATCAATGATTTTACTTCTGCAGTGGCGGCTCTTAAATGGGGGGTTCCGCAGGGGTCCATCCTGGGTCCTCTCTTGTTCTCCTTATACCTGCTGCCACTCGGTGCTATTTTCCGGAAACACAATATACCTTTCCACTTCTACGCTGATGACTGTCAAATTTACTTCCCCCTAAGACAAAATGGTACAGGCTCTATTCAACCTCTGCTCGACTGCCTGGCTGACATCAGGGACTGGATGGCTTTAAATTTCTTAAGCTTCAATGATAAGAAGTCTGAAGCCATATTGTTCCTTCCCAATGACACAACCTCAAACCACTGCATTGACCTGTCTGCTCTACCCCTGTCCGAAAAACAAAAAGTCACAAATCTGGGAGTGATAATGGATCCTTCCATGAAACTCAACAGTCATGTAAACATGATCGTCAAATCCTGTTTTTTCCAGCTGAGGCGTCTGTCTAAGCTGAAGCCCATATTATCCAAAAACAACCTGGAGACAGTGATTCACGCATTCATTACATCTAGGCTTGATTACTGCAATTCCCTTCTGCTTGGCGTCAGTCAAGCCACCATTGCACGATTACAACTGGTTCAGAACGCAGCTGCCCGATTTTTAACCAGCACACGCAAAAGAGAGCACATTACACCAGTCTTGGCCTCCCTTCACTGGCTACCGGTTCATCTTCGAATCCAATTCAAAATTCTCATGTATGTCTACAAATCGCTGAACAGTCTCGCCCCCGCCTATCTCTCGGATCTGATACACCCATATGTCCCTCCACGTGCTTTGAGGTCAGAGGATCAGGTACTCTTAATAGTTCCAGAAACTCGCCTTAAGCGCAGAGGTGACAGGGCGTTCTCTGTAGCAGGCCCAAGACTCTGGAACGAGTTACCGCTGCTCATCAAACAGGCCCCCTCCCTCTCGGTTTTCAAATCCCGGTTAAAAACTCACTACTACTCCATTGCTTTCAATGCCAGCTGATTTGTATTGGATCGTTTTATTTATGATCTGCAATGTTTTTATGTTTTTCGTGTTGTACTTCATTGTCTGTGTTGCCTGTTGCGTGTTTGTTTGTCCAGCACTTTGGTGTGGACTTGTTCCTGTTTAAAGTGCTTTATAAATAAAATGGTATGGTATGGTATGGTATGGTAAACTGGCTAGAACACCTCTACTGTTGGTAGGCAATGTCCCATCGCCTGCTGAATGGTCTCTGCGGCTTCTTATACTCCTACTGCGAATGGTGCTGATCATCTGCAGCTGCTGTCAGAGTGCTGAATGGAGAGGGGCAGGAGGCAGGGCAGAACTCAAACAACCCCAATGAACCAGTGAAAACTCGCCCACAGAACTGCTACAACCCCGTTAAACCAGTGAAAACTCACCCACAGCCATTGTTGATTTTAGCCTCATTTGGGGGGTGCTCAAGCACCCCTGAATTTTAACTCAACCCCCATGAAAAATAAAGTAAAANTAGGGATGGGGCCGATCTGACCCGGTATCAGTATCGGCCTCCGATACCAGCATAATTTACGTATCGGATTTTCCGATCTAACCTACCAATATTTCCAATCCATGATGCACGTTGGCTTCAAACTATGGAATGGATTTCCTGAACGGAGGCGTGTCTCATGAACCCGGAGTAACAAGACCTACCTCAAATTCAGGAAATCCATTTCATAGTTTGCAGAAAGCTACAACAGTAGCTAACAGCTAGCCAACTTTTCATCATAACATGTCCGCTGTGGGGAAGTATTTTACACTAAACACCACAAGACAGCAATGTGCAATGTCTGCAGAGCCATAACGCCACATTAAACCACAGTCAAGTTAGTTTTACGTTGGACATTCGAGCTCCGGGCATTCAGCGGGATGCCACTCTCACTGAACCGAAACACAGGCATCCCGACCCGGCCAGCGGCGTCCAGTCCGACCCGTTTAGTCTGCCTGTCTTGATGGAGGGACAGGCTGAGAGCGGCTGACCGAAATCAGAGCGCCCGCCCCGGATTGAACATGAAAAATACACAGCTGAAGCCACGGAGCTCAAACATTTACCGAGAAGTTGCTAAACTTCGTCGTATTTAATGACCAACAGCTATCAGCTGTAGAAAATGAAGGATTTTGCAGCTTGATACTTGCAGCCAATACTGTATATAGTTTAACCTCCAGGAGATATTTATCAGTAGACAATCATAAAAAAGCATATTAATAAAAAAAATACAAGAAAACTGTATAAAAATAAAAACGAAACATAAACAGCTACATTATAAAGGAATGTAAAATACTAAAAACAGGAATGTCTGTGTTGGTTTATGCCATAAATTTAGCAGATGTAAAACTATTTAATATTTAATTTAATTTATTTATTCATTCATTTAAAAGAGACAAAAGAAATCAAATTCATCAAAAAGAAAACATTGAAAGAAAGGAGTGCAGAAAGAAGAAAACAATTATTATGTCACCCCATTATTTAAAATAATATATGAAATAAATTTAAACAAACAATCATTTAAATTAATCACTTTATTGTCCATTTTAAAGCTAGGAATAAAAAAACACAGTTTGTGTTAGCAGAATTTAATTGTAACTTTTAAACTTATCCAATATTAATAAAAATTACCTCAAGTTGCCTTTTTGGACATGTATGCATATTTGTGTACAAATTGTACTTGAGAGGAGATTATTACAGCCTCATATAAAATCAATGATGATGATGATATCGGAACTGGATCGGTATCGGCTGATATACCATACCATACCATACCAGCTTTATTTATAGAGCACTTTAAACACCCACAGGACCAAAGTGATGTACACACAACAAAACAACCATACAGTCAGGTAATAAAAATGATTAAAATGATTAAAAGTCACATAATAAAAGTTGTGCAATCATACAATTAGATAATACAAGCAATTAAAATGAGTAAAAGTCAACATCTCAGATGGTGTCAAAGGCCTGGGAGAAGAGATGGGTTTTTAGAAGAGATATAAAAACAGACAGGGAAGAGGCCTGTCTGATGTTCAAGGGAAGGTTGTTCCACAGTTTAGGAGCTGCCACAGCAAAAGCTCGGTCTCCTCTGAGCTTGAGTTTTGTCTTTGGGACACTCAGGAGCAGCTGATCACATGACCTGAGGGATCGAGAGGGTGTGTATGGCTGTAGCAACTCGGACAGATAGGGCGGGGCAAGACCATTTTGCGCTTTAAAAGCAAATAAAATAAAATTTAAATTAATCCTGGAATGTACGGGCAGCCAGTGCAGGGAGGCTAAAACAGGAGAAATGTGATCAAACTTTCGTGTGCCAGTTTAAAGTCGTGCAGCAGCGTTTTGTACCCTCTGAAGCTGAGAGATACACGAACCACTGATTCCTGTACAGAGTGCGTTACAGTAGTCCAGCCGAGTGGTCACAGAGGCATGAACTACTGTTTCAAAATGCTGCTTAGAAAGAATCGGCTTCACCTTAGCCAGCTGCCTCAGATGAAAAAACTAGTTTTAACAACTGCTCTGATGTGGTTTTCTAATTTTAGTCCAGCATCGATTTTGACCCCCAGGTTTGTAACAATAGGTCTGATATAATGGGGCAAGGAACCAACATCTGCATTGGGAGTCTCAGTGGAGATTCCAAAAACCATCACCTCAGTCGTTCCCTCATTAAACTTTAAAAAGTTCACAGCCATCCAGGCCTTGATGTCCTCCAGACATGAAAACAGAGGGGCCAGAGAGTTGGAGTCCTTTTTCTGTAGCGGGACATAAATCTGCGTATCATCTGCATAACAATGAAAGGAGATCCCATATTTTCTAAGAATAGAGCCAAGAGGGAGCAGGTACAGCGTGAAGAGGAGGGAGCCTAAGACTGAGCCCTGAGGAACCCCACACAAGAGAGGAGCAGAGGACACATAAGCTATGTTTACATGGACATAAGTAATCGGATCAGACGACCGATCGGATCAAAAGTGCGTCATGTAAACACCCCGTTCGGGTCATTTTTTGTGTATTCGGCGTGATCCGGCCTAATTTGTGATCAGATCGAAACGGGTGGTTTACGCCGATCCGTTATCCGTTCGGTGCTCATGTAAACACTTTTTCTGTTCCTTTTATCGGACTGTGGGAAACTGTCCTGACTGCGCATGTGCGCTGCGCGCACCCACATCCAACCCCCCTCCTCTCCCCCCTCGTGTTTCCTTCTCCGCCTGGTGAGTGTGTAGATGCTAATGCTAACGCATGGGGAAGCATAACTGGTCGGTGAGCGATGCAACATTTCTAATAGAAACGTTAAAATAGCTCAAAACTATCAAACGCCTAAGCCTTGACCTAAAGTGTAGGAACACGGAGTTATGAAAAGCTGGAAGAAGCCTGAGATCGCTGGAAGAGCTTAAAGCTAAGTGCTACGAAGCTAAAAACAAAAACGGGACAAGTGTCTACGACCCCACCACTTTTTCATTTTACGTGTTGATGGATGAGATATCTGCCACTTCCAACACAGTGTGGATCTAGGTGATGAGGAGAGGAATCTGAGGAGAGGAAGCTAACCAGGAGCAAAGCATCCTTTCTGGTAAGTTAGACTCTTCAAAACACATTAACCCTCTGCACTGTATTACTTGAGTAATTAGAAACAACAAATATGTAAAAATTTAATTATAATAAGAAATAAGAGTAGCTGTAGGGCTTGCATAGAACTACAGTATACAGTAGATTATAACACTACTCCAACTAACCACATAATTAACCTAAAATTTCAACATATCAGGGTCCAGTTAAACTTTATTTTGTTTGTTTTTCAGATGATGAGTCCAGCTTTGAAGAGGCAGCAGCACACAACAGACAGTGGCAGGTGATGGTGGCAGGTGATGGTGGCAGCACACAACAGACAGTGGCAGAAGATGGCAGAAGATGGAAGAGTCCTACATCTTCTACTGAGGAATCCCAAGAAGTTCACACATAATAATAATGATGAATTCAATTTATAACGCGCTTTTCATTAGTGAAAATCTCAAAGTGCTACACACATTGAATGCTACACACATTCATACACCGGTAGCGGCAGACTACCATGCAAGGTGCTTTCCAGTCCTACCGGGAGCAACTCGGGGTTAAGTGTCTTGCCCAAGGACACAACGACACATGGTGTGGGGAACCGGGATTCGAACCGCCAACCTTCCGATCGGGGGACAACTGCCATTACCACTACGCCACGGCCGCCCCACATGAGCTTTAGAACAACTCAAAACTGATTTGAAAATGTTTCAATTCTCCACAACCATGTTTATTTGTCCCCTGACAGATCTGTAAATTTATTTTTTACACAGACATTAGGATTGATAGTTTATGGTACAATTAAGATGTCCTAACTTAATACAGTCAGATGGTTTAATAAGGACTCTGAGTTTCTGCATGACTCACAGGATAAAAACACATTTGCTGTTCTATCAGGATACAGAAACATACATTTTGGAAGTAAAATCGATTATTTTGTCACCAATTTTGTTGTCCTAAATCACATGCATACATTGAAATTGTGAAAGTATGTGATGAGTTGATAAAGAAGTTACTGAATTACAGGTTACTGTAGTTTTTAAATGACCAAAGAAATTTTTTGTTGTTATCATTACAAGATGTGATCTGTGCACATCGTCTGTTTTGCACAAACGTTTTGAATGTTTAATTTTTATGTTTTTCTGATATACCTCAAATTGCACTAAGAATGAAACATGTTTCAAACAAGCAATATCAATTGTTTACAAGAATGTGTTAAAATGTTTGGTCCATTAAAGAGCTCAGATGTTCACTAGTATTTGCAGTTTTTTATTGTGATAATAATTTTATACAAATGTTAACTGCATGTGAACACAAATACATGACAAGTATCTTTTTAGAAGAACTCTCCACCGTGACTTCATCAACCCGAAGGTCATCTCTACCTCCACCTGACTGAGCTAAGGTAAACATTAAATGACTGTCAGACGAGGACAGTTTGCGTATCCTTTGACGAGCCAGTCCAACAGCGGGTATGCAGGATCACCAACAATGAAGAGACGGACGTCCTTTCCTTCAATGTTCCTCACAGACTGCAAAAAAGGACATGCCAATATTTAGTGTTCAACTTCTTATTTGTTTAAAGGCATGGTTCAAACAAATTTTATTTTAAATAAAACTATTACAGCTAAGTATGTCTACTGATTACTTAGCTGTAATACCGGTAGTTTAATACTAAATACAATATACAGTAGTAAAGTTTAGCCTTACATTTTGGCAACATTTAACTATTTGTTTAAAGACATGGTTCAAACAAATTTTAAATAAAACTTTTACAGCTAAGTATGTCTAATGATTACTTAGCTGTAATAGTTGTAAAACTAAATACAATATAGTAAATGTTAGCCTTACATTTTGGCAAGATTTAACTATTTGTTTAAAGATATGGTTCAAACAAACATTTAAAAAAATAAAACTTTACAGCTAAGCATCTCTACTTTGAGATACTTCTTAGCTGTAATCGTTGTAGTAATACTAAATACAATATAGTAAATACAGTACTATTAGCCTTACTTTTGTCAACAGATGAGCCCTTTGATAGAGGTCTGAGTGGCGCAGGACATTGGCATCATGGCAGGGCACTGCCTGGCATCGTGACACTGATGCTCCAGAAACAGGAAAACAGAGGAAGAATAGTAATTAATAACAAATACAGACAGTATCACGCAGACAGGTAGAAAAAGAAAGGACAAAAAGTTTATTAGCATACAGCGTTTTTATTATCTTACCAACAGTTGTTGTCCACGACAGCTTGGAGGACAGAGGACGTCCAGCGCTCTCATCCTGTGAATAAAAAAACTAAAAGCACGCGCTGCTTCACCTGTAGTTCAATCAGGGAGTGCAGTAAAAACTGCATCGCCGTCAATACAATCTGGCGCGGGTCCATTTTGACGCGTCTGTTTACTTTCGTCCCGGAAGTAACTTCTTCTTCTGTGGTTTTCACGAAAATAACTTCCTCTTCGTTTTTTTTTTTTAAGGGGAGTGTACCACTCTGCGCATGTCAGAACTTCTGGTCAGAATAAAAGCCCGCTGCATGTAAACACTCGTCATGAACGGATTGGGCGCATGTAAACGGTGCTATCTAATTATGCAATCAGAGCACATTTCAATCCGGTCACAGAATTTTGCCCATGTAAACATAGCTATAGTCACCAAGGCGGAAACAGAAAGTACGCTCCGCTAAGTAGGACCTAAACCAGTCCATTTCTGCACCGCTGACACCCCCCCCATCTCCCATTGCTTCAAACGACAAAGCAAGATGTCGTGATCCATGGTGTCAAAAGCAGATGATAAATCTAAAAGCAGGAGGAAAACACAGTCACCAGAGTCCGTTGCTAAAAATATGTCATTAAAAACATTTCAAAGAGCAGATTCTGTACTGTGTAGAGATGACTGTAAAACCTCGAGAATGTTCTGTTCTTCCAAATACGCTGATAGCTGGTTGTATACAACCTTCTCGAGAATTTTTGAAAGAAATGGCAGTTTGGAGATCAGCCTGTAGTTAGCAAGAACAGAGGGGTCAAGAGTGGGTTTCTTAATGAGAGGCTGGACAGCTGCATGTTTAAAATGTTCAGGGACCACACCAGAGGACAGACTGCTGTTCAGAAGAGCAAGGACTGAAGGAGCTACAGTGATGAAAACCTCTTTGAATAGCATCACTTGGTGAACCTGTTGGCTTCAAGTGCCTGACCACCTCCTGCAGAGACGACAGAGTCACAGGTTCAAAGGTGTCAAAAACAGCCGAGCAGGGCACAGAGACTGAGGGGTCATGAGCAGAAGGTGAGATCTGGGCCCTGGTGGAATTGACTTTCTCAACAAAGAAATTTAGAAAGTTTTCACATGCAGCAGGTGAGGGTTCAATACAGTTAGTTTGTGGTGCATTGAGAACAGAACCAATCACTTTAAAAAAAACATGAAGACTGTGAATGATGCAATCACATTTGACAGATATTTTCTTTTGGCATCTTTCACAGTTTTTGATAGTGATTAGTGACGCCAGATTTAAGTATCGGGTCAGAAGTAAGAAAATGTGGATTGGTGCATCCCTAATATATATATACAGTATATATATATATATATATATATATATATATATATATATATATATATATATATATATATATATATATATATATATATATATATATATATATATATATATATTATATATATATATATATATATATATATATATATATATATATATATATATATATATATATATATATATATATATATATATATATATATATATATATATATATATATATATATATATATATATATATATATATTTATAAAGGTAACAGATCATTATAATACTTGTGTGTATAACAATATACTTACTGCATTCTCCACATTGTAATAGGTGTGAAGTGGAGAGCATCCTGTGCTCCAGTATCAACGTGTGGCATGGAGGCTGTACAGCTGCAGAAAGAAAAGCTCTGCAGAGAGTGATGAAGGCTGCACAGAAGACTGGTTGAGTCAGCCTCCCTACCGTCACAGACATCTACACCTCCAGATGCAGGAAGAGGGCTACCTGCATCATGAAGGACCCCACTCACCCAGCACACACACTTTTTCACCACTCTCCTCAGCAGGATGTTGCAGAGCATCAAATATAGAACCACTAGACCGAGGAACAGCTTCTACCCTGAGGCTGTTAGACTCATAAATGCCAGGATAACCACTGTAAGGAAAAAAAAGAAAAATCACTGTAATGCCACATGAATCGGTGATATGTTACCGTATTTTCCGGTGTATAAGTTGCACCTTTTTATGGGTTTTTTTCAAGGCCTGCAACCTATACACAGGTGTGACCTATATATGGCTTGTTATCACTTTCGGCTAAACAAATTTTTAAATCCAGCTCATTTCACAATTACGTTCATTTATTAAGGAAAAGTTCAGCTCAGACATATATTTGCTATAATTTTTATCAAACAAATAATTGTTTTTAAGTGTTAATCTTCTTAAAAGCCTTGCTGTGCGCTCCTGTGGCAGACATTTGCAGCAGAGCTAAATGTAGGTGCGACCTATACACCAGTGCGACCTATCTAGGGATTTTTCCAATCTATTGGTGATAATTGGACAATGCGACCTATACACAGGTGCGACCNGGATGCTCTCCGCTCTCTCCGGATCGTCGACGGACCGACCCTCCTCTGACAGACCCCCATTTTTGGCGGAAGCCTGCCCAGAGGTACAGGACTCCCTATGGAAACTGGGGACCAAAATTTTAGGAAAAAGGCAAATCTAAGCGGTTAATGAATTCATTTTAAATTATTTTTACAGTTTTTTCCAGCGTCTTTACCTATTTCCTGTGACATATTATGCCCGTTAATTAATTAATTAAATCTTTAAGCCTTGGTTTGCTGATTCCCCGGCTTGATTGGTGATTTTCTTTTGAGGCTGTTATAAAACACTCAGAGAATCGCTTTGATTTATACAAACCGTTTCCATTTGTTGGTTATTTTATGCTTAAATGGTAGATATAAACATCCGTTTCCCTCCCCACTTGCTTTTCCTCCCAACAACCCCCTCTAGAATAATAATTGCCTAATAACACTATTAGCTTTGGGTCTAGCCCTGATTGGCAGCATTAGTCTCTGATTAAAGTAATATCGAACAGTTTTACTGTGAGTCTGCCATCATCTGAGCCCCTGGATGGTTCAGCTTGAACAAACAGGTTGTTTTGAAGGTTCTGCAAGTCTAAATTCACCTTCAGTGTTTTTATTCCCATTCTGCTGCTGCAGTGTGGGCTCCATCTGCAGCCACAGGCCTCCTTCCATCCTCTGCATCCCTACTCCTCCTCTCCTTCATGTAGGAAAAGTGATTTCTGACCAGGAGGGGAAAACAGCCCTGCCTCTCTCCCTCCATCTCCAAACCGATCTAGAGGTTTTTATTTTTCCTGCTGTGGTCCTCACCCAAACGCAACCATAAGGTTCCCACCGCATCCTCCTCCTCCTTCCTCCCTCTCGAGTCTGACCCGGTTTTTCGATTTGGTTTGGTCCTGCAAGTTTTCAAATATTTACTTCCTGTACATCAAGAGGAAAGGGGGTCCCCCTTTCATGGAGTGCGGGAACATGGGTCTGTTCGACCGCGGAGTCCAGATGCTGCTGACCACGGTGGGCGCCTTTGCGGCCTTCAGCCTCATGACCATCGCGGTCGGGACGGACTACTGGCTGTACTCGCGAGGCGTCTGCAGGTCCAAGTCCATGAGTGAGAACGAGACCAGCAAGAAGAACGAGGAGGTGATGACCCACTCGGGCCTGTGGAGGACCTGCTGCTTGGAAGGTAAGAGGAGGATCCTCCTGCTCCACACACTTACCGTTTTTCATTCAACCAACTGGTTCCAGCCAAACAGAAAAGATTTGAAGAGCAGTGGATGATATAGAGCAGGGGTCTGCAACATGTGGCTCTGGAGCCACATGCGGCTCTTTGGTCCTTCTGCAATGGCTCTTTCAAGCTTTGACCAAAACTAACATAAAACTGAATTTTATTGGATGTTGTGTCCACAAAAATGACTAGTTTAACAGTTTTCCTGTCAATTCCTTTGCAAATATGTGGATACTATAGTACTAATACACAAAGTAAATTATACTCACTTTAACCTTAAGTTTTATTCGTCAAAGAAGGATACTCAATTACCGTATATTTTGGACTATAATGTGCATTATCAAAACAAAACAGTCAGATAAGTCAAACTTTATTCAACTCATTTACAAAAACCTCATAAAATCGGTTTGAGGTCAGTAAGCACAACCAGAATTAATACAGAAGACTCACTGGATTATAAGACTCACTGTCAATTTCTGAGAAAATTAAAGGATTTCAAGTGTGCCTTATAGTCCAAAAAATAAGGTAATCCATAATAAAATTTAAAAAAAGCAGTTGTCTGCACAGTTCACAGTCTTAGTTTTTTTTATTTTATTTTTTATTTTATTGACAAAATACACGACATTGGACAGACGAATGTAAGATGGATGGAATCTGATATTTTCTTTGGTCTAAAAATGTAAAAATATCAATACACCCAACCCCCCACTTACGAACGGGTTCCGGACCTAAGAACCGTTCGCAGGTCGATCTGTTCGCAGGTCGGTCCGTCCTCCACTCGTCACTCGGGGATGTCCTGTATTTTTTATTTTTTTTATTTTTTTTGTGGTACCAAGTACTGTACTTCGCCTATCCTAACACACCTAACACAGTGTAATTAATTAATACAGTACAGTAATAAAAATATAAATTAAATAAAAATATAATTTCTTACTTTGAGGTGGTCAAAGCCGCTGCTGCGTCCCGTGTTAGCTCCCGTGTTAGCTTCTGGAGCTAGCCAGGCCGGAGGTGTTCGCGCGGCGGCCTGGCACGATCGGCGATAAATCCGCTGCTGCCTGAGACATCCACAAAGTTCACAGANACCTAAGAACCGTTCGCAGGTCGATCTGTTCGCAGGTCAGTCCTTCCGTCCACTCGTCACTCGGGGATGTCCTGTATTTTTATTTTTTTTATTTTTTTGTGGTACCAAGTACTGTACTTCGCCTATCCTAACA
Source organism: Garcialebias charrua (assembly GCA_038048925.1). Lineage (NCBI taxonomy): Eukaryota > Metazoa > Chordata > Actinopteri > Cyprinodontiformes > Rivulidae > Garcialebias > Garcialebias charrua. The sequence goes on along the minus strand of JBBPBX010009628.1, from coordinate 27,143 downwards.
CACCTAACACAGTGTAATTAATTAATACAGTACAGTAATAAAAATATAAATTAAATAAAAATATAATTTCTTACTTTGAGGTGGTCAAAGCCGCTGCTGCGTCCCGTGTTAGCTCCCGTGTTAGCTTCTGGAGCTAGCCAGGCCGGAGGTGTTCGCGCGGCGGCCTGGCACGATCGGCGATAAAGGCATCCTGAGACATCCACAGAGTTCACAGAGACGTTTCCAGCTAGTCCATATGAGGCGATCCTGGTCACCAGTCTTCAAAGGCCGGCAGCCGGCCCGTGACTGAACCTAAAATGGCGTACGGTGTTCTACTATAACTTGTGACCGTGTAAACTGGAGACCTTCTTCTTGCTGCGCAAGATTGCGCAATCATGACAAAAATGATCAGAAATGATCATTTTTATCATAATTATTATTTATAAAGCCTTTAAAACAACCACAGCTGCAACAAAGTGCTGTACACATGAAATTAAGAACATTTAAACACACACAAAAAAAAAAATATATATATATATATATTATTTATTATAATTTTTTTTTTTAATACAGTAATTTCATATTTTTATTAAATATGATACGTTCGTAGGTCCGGGCGGCCGTAGGTCGATGGAGTCGTAGGTAGGGGGTCACCTGTAAAAGTTAACAGTCATTAGATGTTTTAGTTTTATAATTTCACACCTACTGGCCAGAAAAACCCCTTTAGCAAACTTAAAATGGCCCACGGGCCACCAGTTGATAATGACAGTTGTAGCAGGTTTTGTGGCTCTTGACACGTCTAGTTTGGTGAACGAAAGGGCAGAAATGGCTCTTTTGATCGTAAAGATCTAGAGTCTTCTTCTGGGGGGGTCAAAGGTAGAGCATGAAGTTCCAGAGGGGAGCAGAGTTTATTACTGCAGGAAACTTTTCATTTTAGATTTAACTTCAGTTAAATTATACAAATTACATAAAATCCTTAACCAAATGTTTTTCAGCAACACCTCCCATCAACAAAGCCTCACAATCGGCTATTTCCCCTCAAACAGTTACTGACGTATGGTCCATGCATGTTTTGATGGTTGTATTCCATTTGGAAACAAAAAACAACAACAACAAATGAGTGATCTTGTTGATTTTAGGACAAACAAAGGATGTTAAGACGTAAAATAATTAAATCAGTAGCCAACAGAAACAAATGGTGGCCCATTTTCATTTAGCTTTGACCCAGGAAGAGAGAACGGTGAAAGAAAGATCCAAAAAAGTCCTGTTTGGGTCAGAGGAAAGATGTGTTTAAAGCAATAAAAAAGTATAGCATTAATAATTGATCAGTTTTCTTGTCAGACCTGAGCAAAATGTTTCTACCTTGAGAACAGATGAATAACATTAATAAAATCTAAATTTTTGTTCTAACAGGGAGATTTCAGTGTGTTGGAGGCATCTTGAACAACTTTGGTTAAGTTCTCTCAAAATGAAGACCTGTCAAATGATGACTTCACAAATTCAAACTCCTAAAAAGGGGGTTTTAATCTGTTGAACATGTATTGCAATATTTCATAATATTATTATTAATATAAACTGAACTGGTAAAAGAGAAATTTCCTGCACCAGTTGGTGCGTGAAACCACTGCAAGTTCATGAAGGGTGTGTGTGTGACCTGGAGGTGAGTTAGAATAAAGATAGAAGATTTTTGCAGATGTTATTCACTTTATGCACTGTACAAAATTTGCAAAATTATATTAATTAGCCTATAAAGTGTGTAAATGTATTTTTATGTGTACAATATTTGATTGCCAGTTAAACCCTAAACAAACAGCCTAAAACCAAAGCTGATGAGGAAAACTCTATCTCTTAAACGTTAACAGACTTTAAGTTCAAATGAACCTTAATAATAATAATAATAATAATGTCTATTCCTGTCATCTGCATATGTTCCCATACACAGACGAAATTCGTCTCTGCATTTAACCCAACCACCTACCAGGTGGTGCAGTGAGCAGCCCGAAAGCGCCCGGGGAGCTGGAGAAATAGGTGTGCACTCATAGACACCCCAAGCTGGGTAGTGGCCGGGACGCGAACCCGCGACCTTCGGGTCCGTAGTCAAAAACCCTGCCACTAGACCATCTTGGCTCCTTAATGACAATAAACGTTTGTGTTCTTGGCTTTAGTTAAACAGTCCAACTAAAAAGAACATCTTTCAACATAAATTATCTTTCATCTTTATTTATTTTGCATTCACTGTGTATTGTTTTAGTTTAAATGTTTTCTTTTTATATAGTAATATGACATGCCACTATTAAAAGTCACACTCTGCTCTTCCTGATGGAGCCACACATCTGGGTGTATAATTTGCATGTTTCATTTCAAAGCTGTACAACAAAATGCATGACTAAAACTTTAACAGAATAGTAATAAAGGTTAGCACTGGCCCCAATAATTACCGTATATGACACTTTTATGGTTTAGGAACAAATCATTGGCACTTTTTCTACACTGATGCTGAAAAAAGTTTGGTCTGAATGAAATTAAGCTAATAAAATTCACCAAAAGGCTATTTTTTTTAATGCAAATTCAAGATTTTTCCTATATGAAATATACCTTTTATTGGTGCATTTCATGACATAAATCCCATTATAATACACATTAAATGTGACATGGTTGCATCAAGGATTTAGATTTATAGACCAACTAGATCAAACTTTGCACATAAATCCTCAGCAGCTCCTCTCGTATGAAGAACTACAGAAACGTCTCTTTTCTTAGCTCGATATGACGACAAAGTTGTTATTTTATTGTCAGGATGTATAAACTGAACAAAGAAAGCAAAGAATGAAAATTCTAACTTTACTTGTAAATAAAAAGTTGTTAACTTTAAGATGCTTATCTTCGGGTTGAAACAAGTTTCTGATTACATATGTCTTCTAAACTGTCTTTTTTAGTCCCAAATCAGATGTTAAAGTAATAAAATATAATCATGTTTTCTAAGTTTTAGTACTGGAGGATTCTTTCTCATTTATTAGTAATAATCCCTTAGTTTAACCCTAATTAAAGAAGCTGCAGGTGATCTGTACCTTTAAAAGGGGACGTGACTCTGGGTCGCTTCGGGCAGTGAGAGATGACCCCTGACCCCTGCCTGACAGCCCTTCCACCTGTCACATGACCTCAGACCTGTCTGTGCTGTCATGGATGCTCGGCAGCCTCATGAGAACAGGTTTCCAGGCGACCTCCCCTGTCAGACGGAGGAGGCGTGCTTCCTGTCAGGGCCGGGTGGAGGCTGTGGACGGAGGAGGCGCTTTAACCTTGTGAGGGCGCAGAGTGTTACAGAGCCCCTTGAGTCCTGGAAGGATGGCGTTTCTGACTTCCTGCTGCTGAAGCTTCTGTGATAAGCAGCTGTTCAGCTTGTTTTTCCAAATATATTTTAATATTTTAAAGCCCAACAACGTTCAGTCAGGTCATCTGGACAGTTTCTTTTTTGTTGTTGTTGTTCTTGAGGGACGTTTCGCCCTCCATCCGAAGGGCTTCATCAGCCTTTCTATCTTAAAGCTGCTATATGTAACTTTTCTAACAATATATTTTTAACATATTTCTTCACTCTGTCACTAGATTGATGTTAGAGAGGTAATCTCTGAAAAAAACTTAAAAAAAATATTGTCCCCTTGCTTCTCCAGGTGGTAAATAAGCATTTCTAAAAAGAAAAAGTGACCCGCCATTTTCCAGCCAATAAAAACAAAGTTTGTAACCAGCCAATAAAAACAGAGCTTGAATTTGAATCAGCCAATAAAAACAGAGCTTGAATTTGAATCAGCCAATAAAAACAGAGCTTGAATTTGAATCAGCCAATAAAAACAGAGCTTGAATTTGAATTTCAACAGACCACAAGGGGGCAGAGCCATATATGGCTCTGAGGGGGAGGGATCAGAATGCTTTGCTTGTTGAAATTTTTTCTAAGTGCTGATGTTCTACAGAAACTGCAGACTTCACCTTTAATGAGATACTCAAAGCTCTTTACAACACAACTTGTGCCTCATTCACCCATTCATACAGCACTCTACTAGATCTCTACAAATCAACAAATCATTCTAAAGAGACTAATCAGTGATTTATTACATTCATACACTGATGGGACACACATCGGAAGCAATGAGGGGTTCAGTGTCTTGCCCAGGGACACTTCGGCATGTGACTGCTGGCAGATTCGAACCTTCAACTCTTGCTACCCAGCCACAGCCACCCCAGTCACACTGTTTGCCCCACTAAGCAGCACACTCCAACAGTGGACAAACCAGTTTGCAGATGACCTGACTGAACAGTGGATTTTTTTTTTACCTGGATGATTGAGCATGAACTTTGATGTCTTGAACCACTTTGGCTGTGTTGCCTGGGAAGAGTCGACGGTGGGGGAGGACAACCCCCAGAAACCATCTTATCACCAGCAAACTGGTTGGCCCATTGTGGGAGTGTACTGCTTAGTGGGGAAAACAGTTTGTTTGTGACTCCTCAGACTGATAAAGCCCTTCTGATGGAGGGCGAAACGTCTCGCAACAAACAAAAGAAACTGACCGGATGACCTGACTGAACATTGTTGGATTTTTTTTTTAACCTGCTGAGCATGAACCTTGATGATATTTTAAATCATTAACAGAGTGTGAAAGAGTTACAGGTAGAAAAAAAAATCAGTTGTCCTCTTTACGAAGCATTTAAAGGTTTAGCTTATTGTTCTGAAGGTGTTTTTTGGGGCAAGTAAACTGTCTAAGAAACAGCTCGGCACCAAACAACAATCCTGTGCAGGATTAGATAACTTCCTCAGTGGAAACCAACAAAAGAGACAAAAAGACTAAAAACTGCGACGGTTCATGTTCAGAAAGTAAATTCAGTTTAAAGCAGGTGACTCTGGAATCAAACATGTCTTTTTCTCCTTTGCAGTGGCTCATTATAACTTTGACCCAAAACAAAACACTAGACATGCAGCATCAAAGTAATGTTTATGTTCATTAAATTTGTTCATTTTTTTACAACAACAACAAAAAAAACACAATACAAAACAATCCCATAAATGATAACGTACAAAATATAAAAATCAAAGTAATGTGTGAATCTACAGCATTGTCAACAATAATTTATGAACAGGAGTTTGGAATGAGCAGTTTTACATGATCCATCTGCTTCAAGTGCATTTGAGGTTTTATAGGCCTGCTTTTTTCTTAAATATAATGTAGGAGAGTAAAAAGGGACATCTCACTTGGGTTGTACGTTTCTAAGCTTTAGCTTGTTTTGTTCTTTATTGATATGGCTGCGTGTTGCTTCCATGTTAGGCTTCCTCTGCTCTGATCATAGACTTTGCTACGCCCTCCATGACCTACACAACCTGTTCCAGTGGGGCAGGATTGTGGCAAATTTAAGGCAATATGCTGGTGAATTGTATTGAGCGCCTTTTTTTATCAAATTTAAGGCACTTTCATAAAACAGTTCAATCCAGGATGTAGACACCATCTGGCTTTCTGGAATTTCTGAACGGACTGAAGCAGCAAGGAGGATTGAAATCGGCACGCTGTGTGAGGTAGTAGAAGAGCCGGTACATTCATTATATGGAACAGTAAACATGACTTTAGCGTGTGATGCGGTAACGACATACAGTCTGTGCAACTGGATCTGAAAACCTGAACAACAATAAACAGATTTATCACGGAGGACAAGATTGATGATGGCTCACCTTTGCATTTAGATTAAAAGGGTGAAGCGCACTGATTGCTAAACAAAGTTAATTTGCCATGCTTTGAAAATACAAGGAAGACATCTGTTTCATATTTAGTGTGTGCTGTTCTACATTTATGCAGCTCAGGTCTTCTCCACACCTCTTTTGTGTCCCAGTTAGCAGGATATTTAGAAACAGGTGAGAGTGGGCGTGGCAAGCTGAGTGGGCGTGGCAAGCTGAGCAGAGCAGGTAACCGAGAAAGAATTAGGAACACAGCAAACGACAGTAGAGCATAACTCAATGTGAAAAATATAGGGTGAGCAGAGACAAATTAAAACAAGAATTAAGGAAACATGCAGTGGAGACATTAAGAGTGGATAGGGTATTGGTTAAACATGACTAGATAAATAAAGTGTTTATTAAATTAAAAAAAAAAAAAAAAATGATGTCCAAGAATATAGATTAAGTACCGTGAATCAAAAAAGGCGTTCAATACAAGATCAACTGGAGTTTATTTGTAACAGAAGACGTTTCGCTTCTCATCCGAGAAGCTTTATCAATTCTTGTATTGAACGCCTTTTTTGATTTATCATGTCCTGGACAACTGAGAATCTTCACCAGCATATTAAGTACCGTGTTTTCTGACATACATGCCACACCGCCCTATGAGTTGCCTCAGTCCAAATATGTCTAATAAAGTGGAAAAATCCATAAATGCATCGCTTTGCCATATAGGTCGCATCTATTATGCGTCACCGCCGACGCGTCGCGTTTGTTACGCATCACCGCTGACAACCCGGAAATGTGGGCCGGTGTTGTGCCAAAAATACCAAATGGCAGCCGCTGGAGCGTGCACGGGAGGACTTTAACAAGAATTTAACAAGATTAACACTTAAAAACAATTCTTTGTTTGCTCAAAATTATAGCAAAGGTGTGTCTCATTACGCTGGGGCAGTGCAGCGAAATGAAGCTGATTTCACGGTTGCTTAAGGTGAGCTGGACAAATGTGGAAGACTGTGGCAAGCCGAGTGTGTCACTAATAGCCACTTTTACCTATTACATGACACAATGGTATGCCATACTGCTCGAGTGCCATCTAATGGCTGAAAATGGTAGTGTTCAATGTTCTCAGTCAGAATGAATGAAAACGGTCATATCTCAGCCAAAAATTGGTTTGTAAATAGTGTTTGGGAGAAAAATCTATAAATATATAATTTAGGTGCATAAGTTGCAGGGCATGCAAATTATGCACACACACAAAAAAAAAACCGCAACTTATAAGCTGAAAATTACGGTAGGTACGAAAATTAATCTTATCCACACTCCAGCACAGTAGATGGCGATAATGCATCTAAACGTTGGATGCCACCCACCATAAAGCCCAAAAAGAATAAGAAGGAACACAGAGGTAAACACAAGTAACCAAACCAAACCAGAAGTTTGTAAAATGTAAAATAAAACTAATCCCAAAACACCAAATGTTGATGAAAAAACAGAAACACAGATTTGACGTTTTGGCTTCACAAAGCTAGCTTTATTTCTGAAAACGTGTGTCTATTTGGGACTCCTTTAGTGATTCATGAATTGTCAAAGGCAACTTGAAGACAGACTGGTCTTAGCAGCCATTTTATGGAACAGTTCAGAGAAAGTGCCTTCAGAAAAACTCCTTTAGTCTGAAAGTAATGGTGATACTGTTACACTTGTTTTAATTGGTACCACACAGGTTTTTCCTGTTTTTACTGCGTCCCTGAGATGCTCTCAGTTCATTCCTTTCACCTGCCTTGGTACAACTCTCAGTCTGCATCAGGATCCAGTTGGGTGTAGCACGTTTTTTTCAGTGACCTTGTCAGAATTATGGTCATCGCCGGAACACGAGGCCCGTCCTGCTGTAGGGTTCAGATGACCAAGTCATAGATCCTCCATTCTCCCCACCCAGACCCCCATATGCTTCCACAATGATGACGAAGCACCCCAGCCTTGCTATGGATGTTTTAACATCCTAGTAGAGTTGTCATCTAATGTGAAGCACTTGTAAACTAAAGTTATCTGTGGAGGACGCTAGGGTAAGGATGTACAACAAAAGCAGGAGTTCAATGCTGATGGTTGTTTGCTCATAGTTAACAATCAGCATCACTTCTTTTACACTCAACTGTTACACAGCTAATTTTAACCATCCTCATCACTGAATATTACGTTTTAATCACAGTATATTTATCACTTAAAAGTTCTGTGACAGGAGGAGTTTAATGAAGCTATAGTGGGACATGTCGGTTCAGTATCAAAAATAGACTTTAAATGTTTTCACTCATTGCCTATGGATATAGTTCTCTCAGTGAGCAGCTGATGGGTATGGTCATTAATTTGCATCACAATCAGCTGTTGATGTAAACATAGACATTATACTGTATATAGTAGACCAAGCATAGCCTGCTCCGGCGCAGGATTTAGGGCAGCCATCTTGGCGCTGTCACCCTTGTACTTTGCTGCATACAAACTAAAGGCTGGGGCAGAGCTCCGCGCTCCAGCGAGCGCGACGCCCCACTGTGTGTGCGGCGCTCGCACGCGGCTTGCACAAGTCTTTGAACGGTTGTGCGAACGCGCCAAGCTCCAATTTTACGACCGCGTACGCGATGCGCGGTGTCTGACCTATCAGCGACCTCAGTTCAGTCCCCCTCTGCGCGCAGCTGCTCACAGAGAACGTGAGAAGAAAGCAGAGCTCTGCCCGGTGAACAGGCGCGCACAGAATGCGCCATGTGTGGCGTCTAGGGAGGACGCTGAGCTCTGCATCGGGCTTAACAGAAAATGCCTCACCACTTCTTTGAAATAAGATCAATAATAGTGAGTGTAACATTTTTTCTGAATGCTCAGCTTAAGAAGGCAACAAGGCTCCTTAGTTTCAACTGTTGCCTTTTTATTTTTGCTTTGTTATAACAGTTATGTGCAGTTCAGTCAGTACAAAATAACTTCAATAAACTCACTAAATCACAGTATATGAATAAAATAACATGGACCTCATTCAGACAATGTTTTTGTGTACACACTCCCAGATATCACGTTTTTGTTTTAAAGGTTTCCAAAAGATAAATATATGTATATGTATATATATATTATTATATGTGTGTGTGTGTATGTATATATATATATACAGGTGACCCCCGATTTACGAACGATTTAGGGACCTAAGAACGGTTCGCAGCTCGATTCTGCTGTAGCTAGGGGGTGAAAATTATTTTAATTTTTTTAATTATCATGCTAACGGAGCGCGCGCACACATTTAAGCATGTACAGTAGTGTACTGTAATGTTAAACATTGCTATTCACATTTACAGAATAAATAAAAATATATTTTCTTACTTTGAGATGGTCAAAGCCGACATCTTAGGTTGCCATGCGTTGATTGTTGTCGGGCCGAGCAGCGCGGCGGCCGGCCAGTGAACCACCGCAGCCGCTCCAGACCTGTGTTAGCTAGCTGGCTAGCTTCTGCTAGCCAAGCCATGAGCTGGTGTTGGAGCGGCGGCGCGATCAATCTGCAGCTCCTGCTCCAGCCTGAGACGTCCACAGAGCTCACAGAGCGATTCCAGCTAGTAATTAATCCATATGATGCGATCCTGGTCACAAGTGTTCAAAAGGCCGGCTCCCGTGTTAGCTCCCGTGTTAGCTTCTGGAGCTAGCCAGGCCGGAGGTGTAGCCAGGCCGGCCGGAGGTCTTCGCGCGGCGGCCTGGCACGATCAGCGATAAATCCGCTGCTGCCTGAGACATCCACAAAGTTCACAGAGACGTTTCCAGCTCGTAATTAATCCATATGAAGCCATCCTGGTCACCAGTCTTCGGCCCGGCGCCGGGCAGCTATCCTAAAATGGCGTCCGGTGTTCTACATTAATTTGTGACCGTGTAAACTGAAGACCTACTTCCTGTTGCCCAAGATTGCTCAAAAAATGATCAGAAATGATCATTTTTATCATAATTATTATTTATAAAGCCTTTAAAACAACCACAGCTGCAACAAAGTGATGTACACATGAAATTAAGAACATTTAAACACAAATTTTTTTTTTTTTAATACAGTAATTTCATATTTTTATTAAATATGATACGTTCGTAGGTCCCGTTGTTCGTAGGTCGATGGAGTCGTAAGTAGGGGGTTTGCTGTATATATATACTGTACAGTATATATATGTATA
>JBBPBX010009628.1:0-16987 GCA_038048925.1 Garcialebias charrua | reverse complement strand
TGTATATATATATATGTATATATATGTATATATATATATGTATATATATATATATATATATATATATATATATATATATATATATATATATATATATATATATATATATATATATATACTGTATATATAATTACAGTATCTAATATGTATACATAATGTGTGTGTGAATAAATTGCATCTTTGGTTGTATCTTGCTAAACATGTCATATAATTAAGTATGGTATTCCACCAAAATTATTTAAATATGCTAAACTATATGTTCCTATACATGCAGTTTTAATAGCTGTATGCCTAACATTTAAATATGTGGCAATGGGATTACTATTCAGCGTGTTATGATTGGATAAATGCGCTGATACTTTATTGTGCCTGCCAAATATATAAGGCTGAGTGGAGCTGTGGCCAGCGCCAAGATGGCTGCCTGAAATCTCGTCAGCTCCAATAGGCGAGAGCGGGCCATGCGGTATCTAGTGTTCTATATATGATGTCTATGGATGTACAGGTAGTCCCCGATTTACGAGCGCTCTGATCTGCGAGGTCCCAGACTTACGAGCTGCGAATTTTTGGAAAAAACGAAAAAAATACTGAGTTTTCATGTGTTTTTTCACCACAGTTAGTTAGCTAAGCATATGGACACACGTTTCCGATCATTTTTATGCACTCATAAGCAGTTTTTGGATGAAAATAGAGTGTTTGTAGTCGCGCTAGCGAAAACCGTTCCAATTTACGAGCGAAATTCCGGATTTACGAGAGAAATGGCGGCCGTTCCAAATTACGAGATTTCCGGTTTACGAGCGCCTCGTTGTAACGGATCTCGCTCGTAAATCGGGGACTACCTGTAAACTGATGTATCCACCTTCTTCCTAGCCCCCATGCTACCTTGCGTTTATGGGCGCGACTTCCGGCGCAGACCAGAACCAGCGTTTGTTTCTGTGTGAACAGTACGAGCTAATGTAGCTTCTCCGAGCATTGTAAATTTAATTCCAACATGTAGGAACACCACCTGTCAGAGCTCAAACATGATAATATATTCATACAGCTGCCTGCTGAGGATGGGGGATGGAGGACAAGCTGAAGAAGTGGCTGCAGATTAGCATATTTAGCTACATCTACTAGCATATTTAGCTACATCTGCTAGCATATTTAGCTACATCTACTAGCATATTTAGCTACATCTACTAGCATATTTAGCTACATCTGCTAGCATATTTAGCTACATCTACTAGCATATTTAGCTACATCTACTAGCATATTTAGCTACTAATACTAGCATATTTTGCTACTAATACTAGCATATTTAGCTACATCTACTAGCATATTTAGCTACACATAGCCTACTAGCATATTTAGCTACATATACAAGCATATTTAGCTACTTATACAAGCATATTTAGCTACTTATACAAGCATATTTAGCTACTTATACTAGCATATTTAGCTACATCTGCTAGCATATTTAGCTACATATAGCCTACTAGCATATTTAGCTACATATACTAGCATATTTAGCTACTAATACTAGATTATTTAGCTACATCTACTAGCATATTTAGCTACATATAGCCTACTAGCATATTTAGCTACATATACTAGCATATTTAGCTACATATACAAGCATATTTAGCTACTTATACAAGCATATTTAGCTACTTATACAAGCATATTTAGCTACTTATACTAGTGTAGTGGGCCTACCCAGGGTCAAATTAAGGTTTTTGAACTGTCCAGTGATGACCTTTACTGACCTCTCAGTAAAGCAAGACATTTACTACAAAATTATTCATTTAGCTATAATCTGATAACATAGTCACCAATAAGAGACTATTTCTATCTTTGATTTTAGGCTGATGTGATCAAATGAATAATTTTATTTGTAAGAGCATCAGTACATTTTAATGTCAGATAAATCAAATACTCTGCTTAATTCAAAATGTTGTACATGGAGGATTTCTCCTCTCCTCTCGAACTTGCATGTGAAGATAAAAGGAACACTTTATCTCATTCATTTTAGCTTGAGCTCAGGACAATCTAGACACCCAAAGACTTTTGTTTTTGTCCTATTTAATAATCAAGCTATTATCATTAATAGGTCCCATATGTGATGCTTAATGACGTTGTTTTAATCAAACCAACAGTATTTTGTTAAAGTGTTAAAGCAAAGGAATCAGTTTTATGATAAAATGCTGACATCTGAAACTAACACTTTATCTTTCTGACAAACTAATCTTTTGACCCCCTTTCAACATGTTGATGTCATCCTCACATCAACTTATGATGCCATTCGGCCAATCAGAAAGAACACATTTTCTGGGTCACGTCTCAGTTAAAACCTTCACATCTTACTTTCTCTGAAAGTCTGCTGGAGTAAGCCTCAAACCATGGTCTTCTCCAAAGAACTGATGATCGTCTAGTCACACGCTAAGGACACGTCATTCAGTTAAAGACTTATAACATGCCAAGTTATAAGCCATCTTCAACAGCTGAAAAGCTCTCTTTTATTGACATTCCTTTAAGGAACGTCTTATCTTGAACAACAGCACCAGGAGCTGCCGTTACTTCGGTTCGAGTCAAGGCGCACGTCTGGAGACGCTGAGAATGGTAAACGAACTGACCAAACTGGACCGAGGGAGACTGACCATCTTCACGAGGTAACAAGTCGTCAAATGCTTTGCCAAGGGTACCAACGTGTAGCTTTAATCGGCCGGAGAACTGCCATGTTTCTGGTTAAACACATCAAGATAACTCCCTGACTCTTAACTTTTCTTCCTCCATATCTTTCCTCCTATTTCTTTTCCCTCTCAACCTAAGCTGGAAACTATATTTTTTAAGTTAAAGAGCCCACAGACTAAATATGCTTAACATCTAATATTTATGTCTGTTGTGTTAAATTTAAGTGTGCTGACGTATTTGAATTGAAAGAAAGTGAAATCATGTCAATCAAGTGTAATGGTGTTAATTTAGTTGATTTATTGTAAATAAATGATAGTGTCTCTTTGACATATCAAACTAAGTTAACGTCTTTGTCACTTAATGGCTTTGTGTATTTATCCATCATAAAGATCACAGAAATATTGGGTAAACTGAAAAAGAACAGAATCCGTGAACATTTACTATTCAATCTGAATAAGTAGATTAATTAAGGATAAAGAGGTCAGTATTTAATATTGACCTCCTCATTAATTCTTACAAGCACAAAAGGTAAAGTTGCTACAATCGCCTACTACCGTGTTAGCCGCATACTGGCTCAACATAAGAAGTCTTTCAGTGATGAAGTTATGAAAGAAGCGTTTATTATTCTGCATTATTCACATGGATAATTGAGCATAAATCAGGATGGTATTCTGCATTATTCACCTGGATTATTGATCATTAATCAGCATGGTATTCTGCATTATTCAACTGGATTATTGATCATAAATCAGGATGGTATTCTGCATTATTCACATGGATTATTGAGCATGCATCAGGATGTTATTCTGTGTTATTCACATGGATTATTGAGCATGTATCAGGATGTTATTCTGTTATTCACCTGGATTATTGAGAATGCATCAGGATGGTATTCTGCATTATTCACTTGGATTATTGATCATAAATCAGGATGGTATTCTGCATTATTCAACTGGATTATTGATCATAAATCAGGATGTTATTCTGTTATTCACCTGGATTATTTATCATAAATCAGCATGGTATTCTGCATTATTCAACTGGATTATTGAGCATGCATCAGGATGTTATTCTGTGTTGTTCACATGGATTATTGAGCATGCATCAGGATGTTATTCTGTGTTATTCACCTGGATTATTGAGAATGCATCAGGATGGTATTCTGCATTATTCACATGAATTATTGATCATAAATCAGGATGTATTCTGCATTATTCACATGAATTATGATCATAAGAGTTTATTGAGGCTGCAGATGCGTTTTTTCATGATTTTAAAAATAAAAGTGAGATCGTAGCTGCTATTAAAGACGTGCAGTTGTCCAGACAAACAGTGACACGGCGATGTGAGGGAATGGCTGTGGATGTGGAGGAGCAGCTAAAAAAAGCACGTGGAACAATGTGAGTGTTTCTCTCTTCAGTTTGATGAGTCAACAGACATGATGGACGTAGCACAGCTGTGTGTTTTTATCAGAATGGCCTTTGCAGACATGAGTGCAAAAGAGGAGCTGCTCACCATCTTGCCTTTGAAGGGACACACAAGAGGAGAAGATATTTTTAATGCGTTTATGGAGTTTGTTAATAAAAGCAACTTGCCCCTCTATAAACTAATTTCTATAACAACTGATGGCGCTCCAGCAATGACCGGTCACACCAGTGGATTTGTTGCACTCTGCAAGCAGAATGATGCTTTCTCAGACATTTTGCACTATCACTGCATCATCCATAACAGACCCTGTGTGGGAAGATGTTTTTTGATACTGAGACTGGACGAGTAGCTCTCGGCAAAATGCAGACTTCAAAAGTAGCTCTTGGTTCAAAAAAGGTTGGGCACCCCTGATTTAGATGATAGATTTGAGTAGATTTTATCTGACACAAACTTACCATCAATTCACGGGTTCTCATCTTTTTCAGATTAATACCAATAAATCTGTGACTCAGTGAATGTAATTGACAGGAAACGTTACTATGTTTGACCTACCAGAGGTAGAATCATTTAATAACAAATCATCAAATCACAATCAAAACATATTTACATAGATTGATTGATCAGTTTCCTATAACTAACTTTTCAGCTGATTTAAACATAGGAACAACAGAACATAAGTCAATGGGTCTTATATTAACTTATTTCTGCGGCACAAACTTACAGTTTTACTTTTAGAAATAAAAATAAGAGGAGAAAGTTTGAGGAAGTTTAAGAATGAAAGGAGTTAGAGTGGTGTGTTTTAACCAAGAAACGGCACATCCTCCGGTCCGGTGTCGGCTAGACTCCGTACCACGATGAACAACGACTTTTACCTTTGTGAAGATTTCTTGTCTCAGCGCCGGTAAACTAGTCCAGCCTTACGTGCATATCCTGCTATGGTTTTACAGGCGACCAGTGTCCATCTTGCAGTGGTTCCATGAAATCTGCGTCAACCTCACGGAGTGATGGCGCAGGTCCTGGTTGGCTTTTCAGAATAAAAATGTTCATGGATGAGAACAGATTGTATTCTGAGCTTAGAAGCTTAAAATCGGTTCCACAGCGAGCTGGCTGTAAAACCTTGCTAAGAAACGCGGACCGTTTGACTCATGGTCGGACGTTATCAGCTTCAAACAGAGCAAGTTCATAGTTGACTCACTCCAGACTCCATTTTGCTCCCTTGCTCCATTTTTCTCTGTTTTGCTCTGATTTCACTCTGACGAGCCTACAGGAAGTGTTCCTTAAGAAGGGAGTATGACCAACGGTTGCGTTCAGCTCGCTCGTTGGTTTGTTTCACCAAATGAGAGAGGGGGAACGCGTGAAGATCACTCAGGATAGGAGAGAAAAATAGTATGTCAGAAGACGCAGGTGTGAACAAAACAGGGAATCTGTTTTGAGAACAGATGAGATTTGTTTTTAGAAAAAGGAGACAGAATGACAAGTTTAGTTTACGACTTTTCCCTCTGTCCTTAAACATTTCCACAACAGGTTATTCTGACTGGTTCTTCACTTTGGCATATTTAAAATACACCAGCTTAGTAAAATCATACACATATTAAGAATATGTTGTTCATATGCATAACAGTTTGAATCATTATATGAAGAAGTTACTAATATTCTAACAGTATAAACCACAATCAATACAGTATATTGAAGTTATTGTGTTGATTGATTCTGAATTAACACAAATTAAAGAAAGTCTCTTCTGATTTGTGTCTCTTAATTCAAAATAAATGTAATAAAATAGTGTCCACTTGTCTCCTTGAGAGCTTCAATAAAAGTGTAACACTCAAAGTTTCAGAGAGATGTGAAAAGGTGTAAAATCAAAAAGTCAGAGATCAGGTGTTCCACTACAGTCCCCCTTTTTGGAAATCATCGCCTGTCCATGGGGATGATGTCCAACACGAAAGGACACCACCAAATGTCTCTGACCTGGATGTCATCCAGCAAGTGGAAAAAGAAAAATCAAAAATTATAATCCCATAATGTTTTTGGAAATTCCATACAGTTCGTAGGTAATCCCATTGTGGCAAGCTTTTAATCCTTTGGAAAACTGAGTCTGTTAACCCTTGGAAAACTGAGTCTGTGATCCCTTGGAAAACAAAGTCTTATAATCCACAGCGGTAATTCCATAGCGGTAATTCCATAACGATTAGAGTGTTTAATTTCATCAGCAACAATGGTTTTAATCAGCATGTAGAGGGGATCCCTCGAATGACGCAGAGGAGGCGGCCCTTGGATGAAGGTTGAAGACCAATGTTGGAGTTGCAGGTCCCCACATCTAAGGTTGTAGGCTGGTTGGCTTCCAGTCGGTGTCACTCTGGTTCTATGTATCATGCATTTATGTGGTTTTAGATGGGCTTATGATTGGGATTTTACAATAAGCCTGTAATGAATAATGTGGGGTAAGGTATTTAAACACTTACTGGGCCACCATTATTGTAGAGATATAGGACTTACTGGTCAGTTTACTGACTTACCTATATTTCTAGATGCGCAGGTCTGAGCAGACTTTATCTGCACAAACTTGCCACCAAGTCGCGAGTTCTTCCTTTTTCCGGTATTAAATTGCTTTTACTGTAATTAGCCAGAAATGTAACTTCACAAGAGACTTCAACTTATGTTGGTCTACCAGAAAATAGACCTTTTATTGAAACTATCACAAAATTACAATAAACATTTGTATCGATATTAGCTCTGATTTAATAACTACGTTGACAAGAATTCAAATTAAAACAAACAGACAGTTAGGAACTTTTCTGTTGGTACATTTACTTGACAGATTAAAAGCTCATGAAAAATAAGAAATAGGAGGAAGAAGATGAAAGCTAAGTTAACTGAAGTTAATTACTTTGAAACAACCAGGGTGGCACTTTCCCATACAGGTCTTAGCTGGGCTTCTCACACGTTCAGAACACATCAACGCCTCGTTACCTGTTGACGATACGTCTTGGAGATAAGAGTTGAAGTTTGTGGACACTAACGGACTGTGTTGTCCAGTTCACGTCCAGATGACCTCCGCGTGTGTGAGCTGATTCAGACGAGCAAGAAGGACGCTTCTCCCGGCAGGAACAGAACCAGCTACTGGCTGAACTTTCAAAATAAAACTTCCAAAAACAAATTCTTTCAGAAATGAGTGTTTCGAGGCACAGCAAGGCTTTGCCGTGACTCCAGCTGAGACGTGGGTCTAGTTGACACAATGACCGGAGCGTCTCCAGCTTTCCCAGAGGAGAGAAGCAGGTTGTGAGCTAGTTCTCCCCAAAAGCACTAAAGAAAAATGCAAGAAATGACCTTTATATGGGAGGCGGGGTCTCCCCCACCTCCTTAATGACTACTGGCTGGTTTTAACAAAATAAGAGATGGGTTTTCATCTCATATGCAGAATGGTCTCTGAAGGACAACAGGAAAACTGTTTACATAAGCAGCTAGATGGACTGGCCTGTGAGCACAGAGAATATTATGGCTAACTTCATAGACAAAACAGAGAAGGAAGTGAACAGCTAACAGTTTACCCTGAACTGTGTCTTAGAATCAGAGCCTGCTTGCTCTGCAGAAATAAAACCAGAAAGGTCAAACTCATGCAAGTAACAGATCATCATTAAAATGACAAAATATACTGTAGATATTCCCACCATATTAGGCCTAGTGTATTACTAGTTGATGTTTTTCTTAGTTAATTCTAGATGTTATTACTGTTTTTCTATTGCATTTGTTGTTGGATGTAACTGGGACCCCGTGTACATAATCTCGTTTTCATCACATGTACCACATGCGGTGCAAATGACAATAAAGACTCTCTGACTCTGACTAGATCAATTCTGAATTAACACACATTAAAAAGAAAGTTCAATCTGATTAATTAGTGTCCATTAATTCAAAATAATTGTAACAAATATAAGTGTCCACTCGTCTCCTTGAGGGCTTCAAGAAGGTGTAGCACTGAGAGTTTCAGAGAGATGCAGAGAGGTGTACTTGAAGGTCAAGACAGAGGGCCTATATCACTACAAGCCTTACCTATATGCACCTGGTATGTAAGCTATCATGGTTTAGATCAGCTACAATTACCAATTAAGGGGTGGATCAATGCTGAAAATTTTTGATATAGGGATCTATACCTATAGAAGGTTCAGGAGGGCTTCTGTAACGAAGGCCTCTTTTTCCAAACTATTCCTCCATTCATAATTTAGTTTAAAGTTAAACTAAAAATAGAAAAGAAAATATAGTTTGGTCTAAATGTCTGTTGTTCTTTTAGACGAACGACGTAAGATTTGGTTTTCCCTATAAATCTTGAAGTCTATGGCGAGACTCATCAAAAATGAATAGATAATCTAGATTAGAAACGCTTAAATCGGTTCTACTTAAATGATTGTGAGATCAGTGTAGATTATAGTACCTTAAGTAGCATTAATCTACAATGACTCTTCAATTATTGAGGTTTTTAACAAAATGAACAGCATATTGGCATAATTAAATCCATTTAAGTCTTTAACTTACAATCTGATTCGGTGAAGGAGAAGGGTGCAACGGACATGGATCTGAACGCTGCCCTGGATGTGGAGGAACACCGTCTTCAAGGCCTGGATGGGGATTCCCTCTCAACTGTGAAGGGAGATACTCCGGCATTGTGTACTGGAGAAACTACGTCATTTCAGGGATCTCCCAAGTGGAGCCAGGTCGTGAAACGGCACCCCCGACAGCCCAAAGATCCTGCTGCTGTGAAGACGACGTCTCACTCTGGCCCTTCCCTGAGACGCAGGAAAGCTGGACAAACTATTGTTGGTACTGGACTCTCCGGGAACATCAAAATGGTAAAAACAAAACTGGTGAGTGTTTTTGCCTCTAAATTCTCACCTGACTTGGATGCGGAAACGCTATGCGTTTATCTTAAGGACAAACTTGGGCCTAATGTTACATGCCAGAGAATCACTACTGTTAATACCAGGTATGCCTCATTCAAGGTTTCTGCTGAATGTAGTGACGTGGCTGTTATGTACAACCCAGAGCTTTGGCCTGAGGGAACTAATGTGAGAAGGTTTTTTGAGCCCCGCAAAACTGTCATCGGTGCAAATGCTACCCCTCCTTCCATGGATATATGCGAGCCTATTGCTGGCATGAGCACAAAATCCTAAATATTTATGGACATTAAAGTCATCTCTTACAACTGTCGTGGCCTGCGCTTAGGGCAGAGCGCAGATGATAAAGCTCGCCGTCTGGTTGTCGACCAGTTGTTGATGAAATGTGACATCTTATGCTTGCAAGAAACCTTTTTAGCCAAACAGGATTTAAAAGGACTAAACTCTATTAATGACAGTTTCCTGGGTGCTGGAGAATCTTCTACTGACTTCAGTTTGGGAATTAAAAGAGGAAGGATACCAGGAGGAGTGGCTATATTATGGAAAAAAAGCCTGGACTCAGTGATAAATGTCATTAGATTAGATTTGGACTGGTGTATTGCAGTACACGTGAAACAGCATGACAAAGAATTTATTATTTTAAATGTCTATGCTCCATATGAATGTCATCATAACGAAGAAGAATACCTTAGTAAACTTGCTTATATTAGCTATTTTATGCAAAATGAGAAGTCTAAAAGTATTTATGTTATGGGGGACATGAATGCAAACATCTCAGATAAAAATTCACTGTTTGCTAAACACCTGAATCATTTTTGTACAGATTCTAATCTAATACTGTCAAGTAAAGAATTTTTGCCAGCTGACAGTTACACCTATATTAGTGAAGCCTGGCATACTACGTCTTGGTTGGACCATTGTATCACTACAGCAGATGCTCATGCTGCTTTGGTATACATTAATATCTTATATAATGTGTCCACTGTTGATGACATCCCCTTCGAGCTGGCAATTAGATTTGATTATATATCTGCAACTGTAAATGTGGACAATAATCAAATTCAGACATGTATAGACTGGCCTTCTTTATCTGCGGAACAAATAGACCATTACTATGCCCAAACTGATCATTTGTTATGTGACATTAAACTACCAAGAGAGGCAGTTGCTTGTACAGACTGTAACTGCTCTAATATTGGACATAGAACCGATATAACTCAATTTTATTCTGACATAACTGAAGCACTACTGGGAGCTAGCCTGCCTTATAATAAAAGTAACGTAAAGATTAAAAATAAACCAGGTTGGAACACATATGTGTCTAAATACCACAGTGAAGCCCGCAAAGCTACTACCAATTGGGCTCTAGCAGGTAAACCCAGGCATGGTCCTATATTTGAACACAAAAAGCTGTCTAATGCAAAATACAAATATGCATTACGCTTCATTAGACGGAATGAGCAAACCATGAGGGCTGATTCCTTGGCAAAAAAACTTATAGGAAAGGACACAAAAGCCTTTTGGAAAGAGGTTAAATCTATAGGAAATAATAAATCCACTCTCCCTTGCACTGTCGATGGTGCCTCTGGGGCAAATATGATTGTAGATTTTTGGCAACACCACTACAGCAAGATATTTACCTGTGTTCAGAGTGAACCCTTCCATGTTGACAAGGTTAGTACTGCAGAAACTATCAAGTCACATGAGGTCTATCAAGCAATTGAAGAACTATCTGTAAATAAATCTATAGGAATGGATCTTATTTCAGCTGAACATCTCAAGTTTGCAAGTTCAAGGGTAGCCCCTCTTCTTGCCTTGTGTTTCACTGGTTTTATCATGCATGGTTTTCTTCCCGATTCCTTGATTAATGTTGTTATTCTTCCTGTGATTAAGAACAAAGCTGGAAAAATTGGCAGCTCTGCTAACTATAGACCTATTACCCTAGCTAATACACTAAGGTATTTGAATTAATTCCATCCATCCATCCATTTTCTTCCGCTTATCCGGGGTCGGGTCGCGGGGGTAGCAGCCTAAGTAGGGAGGCCCAGACTTCCCTCTCCCCAGCCACTTGGAGCAGCTCCTCTGGGGGAATCCCAAGGCGTTCCCAGGCCAGCCGAGAAACATAGTCCCTCCAGCGTATCCTGGGTCTTCCTCTGGGTCTCCTCCCGGTGGGACATGCCCGGAACACCTCACCAGGGAGGCGTCCAGGAGGCATCCTAACCAGATGCCCGAGCCACCTCAACTGGCTCCTCTCGATGTGGAGAAGCAGCGGCTCTACTCCGAGTCCCTCCCGGATGACTGAGCTTCTCACCCTATCTCTAAGGGAGAGTCCAGCCACCCTGCGGAGAAAACTCATTTCAGCCGCTTGTATCCGAGATCTTGTTCTTTCGGTCATAACCCAAAGCTCATGACCATAGATGAGGGTGGGAACGTAGATCGATCGGTAAATTGAGAGCTTTGCCTTTTGACTCAGCTCTCTCTTCACCACGACAGACCGGTACAGCGCCCGCTTCACTGCGGACGCTGCACCTATCCGCCTATCGATCTCACGCTCCAGTTTTCCCTCATTCGTGAACAAGATCCCGAGATACTTAAACTCCTCCACTTGGGGCAGGACCTCCTCCCCGACCCGGAGAGGGCATGCTACCCTTTTCCGGCTCAAGACCATGGCCTCGGATTTGGAGGAACTGATCCTCATCCCGGCCGCATCACATTCAGCTGCAAACCGCTCCAGCGAAAGCTGTAGATCACGAGCTGATGAAGCCAATAGGACCACATCATCTGCAAAAAACAGAGAAGCGATTCTAAGGCCACCAAAACGGATCCCCTCAACACCTTGGCTGCGCCTAGAAATTCTGTCCATAAAAGTTATAAACAGAATCGGTGACAAAGGGCAACCTTGGCGGAGTCCAACTCTCACCGGAAACGAGCCTGACTTACTGCCTGCAATGCGGACCAAGCTCTGACACCGGTCGTACAGGGACCTAACAGCCCATATCAATGGGCCTGGTACCCCATACTCCCGGAGTACCCCCCACAGAACCCCCCGAGGGACGCGGTCGAATGCCTTTTCCAAGTCTACAAAGCACATGTAAACTGGTTGGGCAAACTCCCACGCACCCTCCAGGACCCTGTTGAGGGTGTAGAGCTGGTCTAGTGTTCCACGACCAGGACGAAAACCACACTGCTCCTCCTGAATCCGAGGTTCGACTATCCGACGGACCCTCCTCTCCAGAACCCCTGAATAGACCTTACCAGGGAGGCTTAAGAGTGTGATCCCTCTATAGTTGGAACACACCCTACGGTCCCCCTTTTTGAATAGGGGAACCACCACCCCAGTCTGCCAATCCAAGGGAACTGCCCCCGATGTCCACGCGATATTGCAGAGTCGCGTAAGCCAACACAACCCCACAACATCCAGAGCCCTAAGGAACTCAGGACGAATCTCATCCACCCCCGGAGCCTTGCCACCGCGGAGCTTTTTAACCACCTCGGCGACCTCAGCACCAGAGATTGGAGAGCCCGACCCAAAGTCCCCAGGCTCCGCTTCCTCAGTGGAAGACGTGCCAGTAGGATTGAGGAGGTCTTCGAAGTACTCCGCCCACCGACTCACAACATCCCGAGTTGAGGTCAACAGCACGCCATCCCCACCATAAATGGTGTTGGTCGCGTACCGCTTTCCCCCCCTGAGACGCCGGATGGTGGACCAGAATCGCCTCGAAGCCGTACGGAAGTCATTCTCCATGGCCTCTCCGAACTCCTCCCACGCCCGAGTTTTTGCCTCAGCAACCACCCGAGCCGCATGCCGCTTGGACTGCCGGTACCTATCTGCTGCTTCCGGGGTCCCACAGGCCAAAAAGGCCCAATAGGACTCCTTCTTCAGCTTGACAGCATCCCTCACCGCCGGTGTCCACCACCGGGTTCGAGGGTTGCCACCACGACAGGCACCAACAACCTTGCGGCCACAACTCCGATAAGCTGCCTCGACAATAGAGGCGCGAAACATGGCCCACTCGGGCTCAATGTCCCCCGCCTCCCTCGGAACGTGTTCAAAGCTCTCCCGGAGGTGGGAGTTAAAGCTCCGTCTTACGGGAGACTCTGCCAGACGTTCCCAGCAGACCCTCACAATACGTTTGGGTCTGCCAGGTCTGACCGGCATCCTCCCCCACCATCGGAGCCAACTCACCACCAGGTAGTGGTCAGTTGACAGCTCCGCCCCTCTCTTCACCCGAGTGTCCAGGACATGCGGCCGCAGATCAGATGAGACGACAACAAAGTCGATCATTGAACTACGACCTAGGGTGTCCTGGTGCCAAGAGCACATATGGACACCCTTATGCCTGAACATGGTGTTCGTTATGGACAATCCATGACGAGCACAGAAGTCCAACAACAGAACACCACTCGGGTTCAGATCAGGGGGGCCGTTCCTCCCAACCACACCCCTCCAGGTCTCACTGTCATTGCCCACGTGAGCGTTGAAGTCCCCCAGCAGAACAAGGGAGTCCCCAGGAGGCGCACCCTCCAATACCCCCTCCAAGGACTCCAAAAAGGGTGGGTAATCTGCGCTGCCGTTCGGCGCATAGGCACAAACAACAGTCAGAGCCCGTCCCCCCACACGTAGGCGAAGGGAGGCTACCCTCTCGTTCACCGGGGTGAACCCCAACGTACAGGCACCAAGATGGGGGGCAACAAGTATGCCCACTCCTGCTCGGCGCCTCTCACCAGGGGCAACTCCAGAGTGGAAGAGTGTCCAACCCAATTTGAATTAATTATTTTGCCAAAATTTGCAAATATGATAATGTCTGCAGACAATCAATTTGGGTTCAAGTCCGAGCATGGCACTGATCTATGTATATATGGCCTGAAAAAATTACTGAATAACTATAATAACAAAAATTCTACGGTTTTTACGTGTTTATTAGACACCTCCAAGGCTTTTGATCGTGTAAACCATCGTAAACTATTTTTAAAATTATGCCAAGCTGGTGTACCCAAATATATAGTGAGATGTCAGTCCTATTGGTATGCTAACCAAAATATGCAAGTCAAATGGGATAATTGTGTGTCTGCATCCTTACGTGTCAGCAATGGTGTCAGACAAGGAAGCATTTTATCTCCTATACTGTTTAATTTTTATATGAATGACCTCTCTAAGCAGCTAAACCTGTGTAGAACTGGCTGCATGGTTGGAGATACAATTATCAATCATCTTATGTATGCTGATGACTTAGTGGTTTTTAGTCCAAGTTCAGCTGGTCTTCAGAAGCTGCTTCATGTCTGTTCAGCATATGGTGAGACACATGATATCATATTCAACCCCTCTAAAAGTCTCATTTTGATTTGTCGCACTAAAGAGGACAAAAATAGTGTATTTCCACTTTTTAAGCTGTCTGGGACTTTATTGAATGTTGCAAATGAAGTAAAGTATCTGGGTCATGTGTTGACAGACCGTCGGTCTGATGATGAGGACATTTACCGTCAGGTTCGAATGATATATGCTCAGGCAAATATCCTTGCTCGTAAGTTTGCATTCTGTTCTGATGAAGTGAAAATTAACTTTTTTAGATCTTATTGTACATCACTGTATACGGCACATTTGTGGTGCAATTTTAAAAAAGCTTGTCTTCATAGATTGAAGGTGGCTTATAATGACGCACTAAGACTTATTTTAAATAAGCCCAGATGGACCAGTGCCAGTGAATGGTAAATGGAGCTTATTTATATAGCGCTTTCTAGCCCCTGTGAGGAGCCCCAAAGCGCTTTACAATACCAGCCATCCACCCATTCATACACACATTCATACACCGGTAGTGGTAGCCTGCCTTGCAAGGCGCCATCCAGACCTACCGGGAGCAACTTGGGGTTAAGTGTCTTGCCCAGGGACACAACGACACATGGTGGGCGGACGCGGGATTCGAACCTCCAACCTTCTGATCGGGGGTCGACTGCCATTACCACTGTGCCACTGTTTGTATCTGCTCGTGTCAGCACTTTGATGGCTGTTTTAAGAAAGTTTATGTATAATTTATTTGTCGTTAAAGTCTAATAATAGAATTATTCTACTGTTGACTAATGTCAAATATAGTGCAGTGAAATATTCATCTGTGCTTTGGAGACATTGGTATGATTGCCTCCTGAACGGTTAGGTACTTTTTCTATTGTACTTTTTATTTTATTTTATAATTTTTATAATTTTTTATTTGTATTTTGTATTTTATTTTATCATGTTCATTGTCTCTTATGTAGGGTTGGACTCTGAGTCTGTAATAAAGTTATCTATCTATCTATCTATCTATCTATCTATCTATCTATCTATTTATCTATTTATCTTATCTTATCTTATCTTTCCCGACTTACGAGCGAGTTCCGTCTCTAGGGGGCGCTCGTATGTCAAAAATTCGTAAGTAGGATCACAAATTTTTTTTTTTTACATGTACAATACTGTACAGTCACCAAGCACTTAGCCTATCCTAACAGTTTTTAAAGATGAAGGAGTGAGTTTAATTGTCTCCCTTTCACATATGGGAATGGAGCCTGCATGGAGGAGGGAGACAATTCCACTCACTCCTTCATCTTTAAAAACTGTGTTAGGATAGGCTAAGTGCTTGGTGACTGTACAGTACTGTACATTTATCTATTTATTAAAATATACTGTACAGCACTGTATATATATTTATTTATTTATTTATAAATAGATAAATGTTATAACAATGCACTACCCTTAAATATTCAGTCACATTTTGTTAAAAGATCAAGCTGTTACAATCTAAAGGGAACTGATGTATTCGTAAAGACACAATACAGAACTAGCTTGAAGGGACGGTCTACCTCAGTCCAGGGAGTTGGATTGTGGAATGACTTAGAGTGTGATATAAAAAAAGCAATGTCAATGTTTGTGTTTAAAAAAATGCTAAAAAGTGAATTGTTGAAGAAATACGTATGAAGTAGATCAATGTGTAATATCAATGTGTAATATCTCGAAATTTGAAAATTGAGATGTGTTATTCCTTTTTTTTCATTATTACTTAAATATAATTCCACTTCCTGCACTCGGCAGAGCAAGTCACATATCTTTTTGCTCCTACCCTCCCTAAGTTTTCCTCCTCCCTGCTTGCTTTTTGTCTCGTCCGTGACTCTTCAGCGCTCACTCGAACCAATTTGCGATGGATTTAATAAATTGGGCTGTTTCATCTATAGATAAGATTTTTTCCACGAAGCGGACCGGGCCAGGAGAAGCGGTCTGCCCCTCTGACACGCATGCTGTCGGATACATGATGGACTCGTGGGGACAGTGGCAACCCATGTGTTTGACCGTCTTGTCTGTCGAAGACGTGGAAGATTTGTGGATTATTGGGATATTGGTGGCAGCTGCTCTGTTTTTTGGCGTGAGCGGAGCTGTCTGTTACTGGAAGATCAGGAAGACTTCGGCGGCTATCGGCGCGCTGGCCAAACTTCCTGATCAGCAAGATTCTCTGATCCGGGCTGTGAGCTCCTCAACCCAGCTGTTGTACGAACTGAACCGCACAATGGGAGCGGCGGTAGACCACCGCGGACCTGCGGTGCGCTTTGGAACTCGTTTACAGCCGCCCGGCCTCAATCAGGGCACAGATGGGGGTTCGTAGCTTCGGAACCTCATATGATTCGGCGATTTTGGACCTGAACAGCACCTGGACTTTGGAAGGCTGCAGTCAAAAAGAACACTGTGGCCTGGATTGAAGATAAACAATAACTATCTAATCTAGTTTCTGCACGACCTTGGAAAAGAAGAAGGCTGTCTGCTGGAAACTATTCTCCTGGAGTGAAGCTGAGAGACCTTGCTGACCCCCCCTCCCTCCCCAGAGGTCTCTGAGGGTGCGCTCGGAGGCGCCAAGCTTAACAACTGCTGAACTGTGCTATCTGAGTGTTGCTCACAGACTCTTTTGATCTCCTTGCATGTCGTCAAATCTGCAACAATGTCTTGTCTGGTTGTGCTTATTGCTGATAGAGTTTTTAAGACA
>JBBPBX010009627.1:32426-54298 GCA_038048925.1 Garcialebias charrua | reverse complement strand
ATAGGAAAATAAAGTACTTAATGATTATTTTGACTTTTTTGTTGTTGTAATTTTCCTACTAAATCACAGTGTGTGTTGTGTTGAGAATATATGGTTCAGTTAAATTTGTTTTTCACAAACTAAAAGATTTCATATTACAAAATAGCATTCGTTGAATGCCTGAAGTCTGCTGCCTAACTTGACAAAGTTGTAGTGCATTCAGTCTCAGCTACTGTACTATCACGTCAAACCTCAGCTCAAAAGCTACTAAATTGATAGAGCCATTTTGGGTTTTCTAATCTTGTTCAGTTGTGGCGACCATCTTAATCCAGGTTACCTGAGACATTTATCCAGTTGCAGACATTAATCCAAGGATTGCATTCTAAAAGTTTCATTAACATTTCTCCAGCGGTTCAAATGGTATTTTTGCTAACAGAAAAATGGGATTGACTTCAATGATTATTGCCTAAGTTTGAAGCAAATATCTTGTGCATTGTGTTGCACTCGGAATGTTTGTTGAGGATGGCTCTAAGCTACTACCACACCAAATTTCAACTTGCTATATGTAAAAGTGACTGAGGTACATTAATCCCTCACTTATCTAGTGGGTTACGTTCCAAACACCCTAGTGATAGGTGTAAACCTGCGTAGTAGAGATGTTACATTTATTTTAGTATACAGGTAGTCCTCGACTTACGAATGAGGTCAGTTCCTACGGCCGTTCGCATGTCGGAAATCGCCGTAAGTCGGAAAACACTCGAGCCGCCACTTATACACGTACATGTACAGGACTGTACAGTTACCAAGCACTTTGCCTATCCTAACACAGTACCTTACATAATTATCAAAAAACACATACAGTACATTTGGAGCAGTAATGAAGGAAAAAATAATTTCTTACTGGTAGCTGGTGAAGCCTGTTAGCATTAGCTCGTTGCATGTCTGAACTCTGCAGCTTCCAGCTGCTTCACGCGGTCCAAACTGTTTACAGGAAGGCCTGTTAGCATGTTAGCTTCATACATTTAGAGCCATAATGTAAGGAAAAAGAGTTAATAACTTACTGGGAGCCGTTTCTCTGCGGTGTCCCTCCAACAGGCTGCGCCGCGTTAGCATGTTAGCCCCTCCAACAGGCTGCGCAGCGTTAGCATGTTAGCCCCTCCAACAGGCTGTGCCGCGTTAGCATGTTCGCCCCTCCAACAGGCTGCGCCACGTTAGCAAGTTTGCCCCTCCAACAGGCTGCGCCGCGTTAGCATGTTCGCCCTTCCAACAGGCTGCGCCGCGTTAGCATGTTAGCCCGGTGTCTCTCCAAAAGGCTGCACAGCTGTTTCTCCGCGTTTTAGCATGTTAGCTCGGTGTCCATCCAACATCTGAGGTTGCCAGGCGGACATCCCGCGGTAAGCTGGTGGTGTCGGCCAGCGTGGTGGGATGCGGCGGAGCGATCGACGGCTGCTGCTCTGGGCCTGAGACGTCCACAGAGTTCACCAAGCGTTTCCAGCTCATGTATCCGAGCGCAGCAACCTCTGATCGGACACACGGTCCGTCCAAATACGGCTGTCGAAGCCGGAGCTAACCGAAGCTAACCGAAAACTGGCGGACACTGCCGAAAACTGGTGGAAACTGGTGGAAACTGCCAGAAACTGCGTAAATCGGCTTACTTTTTTTCATTTAAATAATAATAATAATACTTTATTTATAAAGCCATTTAAAACAACCACAGCTGCAACAAAGTGCTGTACACATGAAATCAAGAACATTTAAACACATACATTTATTTTTTATTTATTTATTTATATTTGTATTAATAAAATAATAATAATAATAATATTAATATAAAATTAAAATAATAAAAGTTTGTAACCCCGAATCGCTGTAAGTCGAGGACTACCTGTATACAGGGAACCCTCGAGTTACGTCAGGGATCCGGACCTACGGGTGTGACTTAGGTTGATTCTGCCGTATCTCGCGGACCAAAAACACGTGCCTGTCGTAGGTCCGCATTTCTGACGTAGGTCGCGGCTATACCGCTAACGGAGCGCCGCACACACATTTAACGGCATGAGACTGAACAAGCGGACATCCTGTGCCATAAACATGCACAGAACTTTATTTACAAACACTTAGATAACACATTATACCACACATTCATCCATAAACACACAAAACCAGTACAGCATGTACAGTACTGTAATGTTTTTTCCAGCACAGACAAAGCATACAAAATACAAATCTCTTCCTGAACAGTTCTCAGCCATAATCTGCAAATGAGTTCATCCATGAAACATGAACACTTCTCTTTGAGCAGGAGCTGTTAACATCAAAATGCAGCAAATCATCAGGAACTCCCATCCATTCATCCATCCAGCAGCAGCAGCACCAGCTTATTGACATGAATCAGCACCAAATCAGCCGAAAATCACATCCATCCGAAACATGTTGCAACCATCATGTTTTTGAAACCAGTGCAGTCCATTTGGTGTTTGTGTTTGTGTGTAGTCCATGTGCATGTGCATGGAAAAAGTCCATGAACTCTAAAAAAAGCTAGAAGCAGCAGAAAAAGGAAACAAGGAAACAAAATGTCCTTACTTTGACTGAAGTGTAGGTAGACACTGATGTTTTTCTCAAGTTCAAACCTGGATCAGAAGGAACTGCTTAGCCAGTGCTCACCCATGAATGATGGGAGCATTTTAGGCCAGGTGTGGGCTCAGCGGTGTGGTCCTGATGTGAGCAGTTCTGTCCATCAGAACAGGTGTTTTTTTGTTTGTTTTTGCCAAAGCCGGGCACCGCTAATTAAAAAATTAGTTCCACAATTTCTAAAACGCTTATTAATTTTTTTAGGTCCACAATTTCAAAAGCACAAATGTCTTATGAAAATTAGGGGAAGCTAATCTAATCCGCTATTTATATATTTCTATATTATATATATATATATATATATATATTTATATATAGCCGGCAGCGTTATCAATATTTGCACTACACTGCCAACTGAAAAGTAACAAAAATGATCCTAAAAGGATGAAATTACAAAAATCAAAGGATTTATTTAATACTTTACGTACATATATTCTATTCGGCCACGAAATTAACAAAAAATAGAATGATCTTTTAATCCCTAAAACCACGTTTAAATCTCAAATACACGGGTGTGTCGCCACCGCATTTATACATGAAAGTAACCCAAATACATAAAACTAACGACTCGCCGTCGAATGGTCGACACAAAACGCACAATAAAATACTCCGGCCACGTTAATTTGGCTTGAAACAGCTGGGTTCTCTAAGGATTTCCATTAGTAACCCAGCACAACCAACCGGCAGACACAGTTAGCGTCTATAGGTAGTCAACAGATTTAATGAAAAGTAACTAAAATACATGAAACTAACGACTCGCCGTCGAATGGTCGACACAAAACACACCTTAAAATCATCCGGCCACGTTAATTTGGCTTGAAACAGCGGGGTTCTTTAAGGATTTATCCATTAGTAACCCAGCACAACCAACCGGCAGACACAGTTAGCGTCTATAGGTAGTCAACAGATTTAATGAAAAGTAACTAAAATACATGAAAATAACGACTCACCGTCGAATGGTCATCACAAAACACACAATAAAATCATCCGGCCACGTTAATTTGGCTTGAAACAGCGGGGTTCTTTAAGGATTTATGAAGACACCGAGCGCAGCCAGCTACAGAATTAGCCCCTGAGTTCAACTATGACCCGGAAGATGGAATAGTCCATTTTTAGTAGGGGGATAAAGAAATCGACCGTTTTTTTTATTGCGTATATTTAATGATCGTTTTCATCGTAACTATAATTATTTTTATGTTAAATGTACATTAACAAGCATGAGCAATGTTAGTGATGTAGGTGACTGCACGGGGCGAGGCGGGGCCGGGGCCACTGCTGAAATGGGACCCCCAGGCATTTACCTACATGGTAGAGCCGAGTCTGTTCTCAGCTCTGCCCCCCCCCCCTCCAACCCTCCCTCCAACCCTTCCTCCTCTCTGCTCTTACGGTGGGGAAAAAGGTAAAAAACAAGCAGCATAAGAGCTTGTAAATAAGTTTATTGGTTTTTACTGATAGATAATTAGTTATTAGCGGTACTGCATTTTAAATAAAAATAGCACAAATCCGCTTATGAATTATAAAAGTTAGTCAATTCACAAAAACGCTGACAAAAAGTTTAGGTCCACTGTAAGCGGAATAGCGCTTTAGCGCTCCCTAGCGTTAATCCGCCCACCTTTGGTTTTTGCAGCAGTCATACATGCAGAAGGTGTTGACACAGGTGATGGATGGAGGCAGATGGAAGGACACCAGAGACAGGCAGGACTGATGTCCTGGACGACAGAGGCAGGACAGAGTGGACACACTTCCATCCATGAGGGAAGTCCACGATGTGAGCTGTGAAGAAATTACAACAACACAAAAATGAACATGTGCACTTACATGTGGACCTGTAAAGACCTGAAAATGACAAACATCTTGCCTGATTGGTGTGGTGCAATGATGGAGAGGTGCTAGAGGGAGAGAGGCAGGCCAGAGTGGATACACATCCATCCATGAGGGAAGTCCACGATGTGAGCTGTGAAGAAATTACATCAACACAAAAATGAACATGTGCACTTACAGGTGGACCTGTGAAGACCTGAAAATGACAAACATCTTGTCCTAACCTGATTGGTGTGGTGCAATGATGGAGAGGTGCTAGAGGGAGAGTGGCAGGCAGGCAGGACAGAGTGGACACACATCCATCCATGAGGGAAGTCCACGATGTGAGCTGTGAAGAAATTACAACACAAAAATGAACATGTGCACTTACAGGTGGACCTGTGAAGACCTGAAAATGACAAACATCTTGTCCTAACCTGATTGGTGTGGTGTAATGATGGAGAGGTGCTAGAGGGAGAGAGGCAGGCAGGCAGGACAGAGTGGACACACCACGTCCGTCCATGAGGCAAGAGCAACAGGTGGAGGTACAGTACCGTAGCTTGGTCCATGAGGCGAGAGCAACAGGTGGAGGTTCAGTACCATAGCCTGGTCCATGAGGCAAGAGCAGCAGGTGGTTCTGTTTAAACCCACACACAGACGTCAACATCTGCAAAGAATGAAAACACAGACAACAACAACTTCTCCTTACCTGTGTGGTGTGGTGCACATGTGTGGATGGACCAGGGGGGCGTGACGCTTTGGAGGCTGTCGAGAGAGAGGTGATGATTACAGTAGATGTAGCACAAAACAAAAACTACAGGAAAAAACATTGACATGTCTTTGCTGTACCTTTCAGACGATGCTGTGCTGGTATGTGAAGGTGGGCAGGTCAGTGATGGGATGGTGGAGCTGGTGGAGAGGAGGTGGAGGAGGAGGAGGAGCAGCAGGCTGAACATAAGCAGATACAAATTGATTAACAGATGAAGTTACTGTGTGTAACATGACACAACTCAGAAAAATAAAAATAACAATTCATTACTGTACCTGGAGGGAGGGAGAGGGGAGGCGTCTTTTACTGGGGAGAGGTGAGCTGTCCATGGACTCGTCCGGGCTTGCTGCAAGAGGACTGGCTGGAGTTGGATCTTCTGGTGCACCAGCAGATCCTGGAGGAGCTGCAGAGACCTTTGTGATGAATTTCAACATGCTGCTCTGCACACAGCCTCTTGCTTCTTCTCGTCCAGGATCTGCTGATAACACGCAAGCCCGCCCAAGATGACTCTTCGAGCCCTCTCAAACCTCTCCCCATCTTCGTCCTGCCTCTCTAACCGGGCCAAGCCGCTGTGGAAGTCGTTGAAAGCCAATGCCAACTCCTGCCGGCTGAAGTTCTTGGGTGGGTTAAGGTTGGCCTGCACCTCTTCCTCAGCCGGGACGTGCCTGTCCAGTACAATGAGGTCGTCCACTGACAGCTCCTCTCCTGTTGATCCCAGAAGCTCTTGGACATCATCCACGTCCATCTCGAGCTCCAGTGACCTGCCCATCTTCACAACGTCCTCAATGACATTGTCAACTTCCCTGGAATCGTGTACCTGTTGAACAAGCTGTGGACACAACTTCTTCCACACACCGCTCAGGTTGTTCTGAGTCACACGATTCCAGGAGTGATCAATGTTCAGCATAGCATCGTGGATGTATGTTCTCCAGAAGTCTTTGAGGCTGACACCTAGAGTCATTCCAGTTGCCTCCAAAGCGTTACGGATGACCCTCTGGAGATAGTACGCCTTAAACGTACTTATCACCCCCTGGTCCATCGGCTGGATCAGCGAGGTCGTGTTAGGAGGAAGGTACACCACCTGCACATTCGTGTGAATGTCGGTGAGATCAGGGGGGTGTCCTAGAGTGTTGTCCAACACCAGCAGGACTTTAAAGGGAATCTTTTGGGAATTGCAAAAACGTCGGACATCTGGCACAAAATGTAGCTTAAACTAGGGATGCACCGATCCGATACCAGTATCGGTATCGGTCCCGATATTAAACAAAGTTCTATATCGGGTATCTGTGACAATGGACCCGATCCATAGCGATCCATAGGGGCAATCTATACAGTTTATATCTATGCTGAGCTCTGTGTGTGCTGTCCCGCTGACAGCTCGTGGAGGAGCTCGTGGAGGAGATGTGTCTGCGGCGCACACACATCTCCACGAGCTGTCTGCTGTCCTCTGTGCTCTGAGTGCACGCGCGCGCGCTCCAGCCTGCAGACCAAAGCGCAAGTCTCACAGCCTGGAGATGTGTGCGCGGCACCTCCGCATCTCCTCACACATCTCCTCCACGAGCTGTCTGCTGTCCTCTGTGCTCTGTGCACACGCGGCGCGCGCGCTCCAGCCTGCGGACCAAAGCGCAAGTCACAGCCTGGAGATGTGTGCGCGGCACCTCCGCATCTCCTCCGATGAGCAGAAAATATTTGTCAGAAACGGCTCTACCTGAACTGCACGGTAAAGTGTGCAAACGCATTTTTTTTTTTTTTATAGGAAAGAAATGTTTCAATTAATGCTGTTTTTCAATATCGGATCGGATCTGTATCGGCCGATACTAAACCTCAGATATCGGAATCGGTATCGGAAGTAAAAAACTGTGGATCGCTGCATCCCTAGCTTAAACCAATTTGAAAACACTTCCAGCATTACCCAGGCCTTCCTATTTGATGCCCAATAGACTGGAAGCTTTCTTTTATCAATATATTTGAAGGCTCTGGGGCTTTCAAATTGATAAATCAACAAGGGCTTGAGTTTGCAGTCCCCAGAAGCATTCCCCCCAAGCAGCAAGGTCAGGCGCTCCTTGCCAACTTTGTGACCTGCTGCTATTCGCTCGTCTCTGCTAATGTAGGTCCTGTTGGGCAAACGCTTCCAGAACAGGCCTGTCTCATCGACATTAAACACTTGCTGGGCAGTGTACCCGCCGTCCCTGATGACCTCAGCCAGTGTGTCAGGGAAGGCCTCAGCTGCTGCGTGGTCAGCACTTCCTGCCTCACCTGTTTGAATGCACACAAATACTGTAAAAGGAATTTAAAAAAAGTCGGAAGTCATGGACTACCTGTAACAAACAAAAAAAGAGAGAAATTAAATGCTCAAATGTACACAAACATGGCATGGTTAACCTGGTGTAACACTGTAATACTGTAAAAGGAATTTAAAAAAAAAACGGAAGTCATGGACTGCTGTAACAAACAAAAAAAAGAGAAATTAAATGCTCACCCTGTATTTTTAGGTTGCGCAAATTCGTTCTCTCCTTAAAGCGCTGAAACCATCCTTTGGAGGCAGTGAATTCCTCAGGTCCAGTGTCCCCCTCTCCCCCATCACCCCTCGCTGACGTGCTGCTTGACGTCCCTTCTCCAGGATCGCTCTGTTGGGACGTGCCTTCGCCTGAGTCACTCTGTTGGGTAGGGGTGGGCGATACTGAGAATTTTGGAATCGATCCGATACCAAGTAAATACTGTGCTAGAATCGCATACTTCGATACCGATTCCGATACTTGGGGGCGCTGTTGAGCCGCACAAAATTATAACACTGCCAACAACACAAAAACAATGATAAGAAAACAACTTCTATTGCACAGATGTTTTAATGTCAAATAAAAATGCTCTATCAACTAGCTGCAGCAGCAGTATAAAAAATTGAACAGTGTGAGTAACAAAATATTTGCCCATCACCTCTTTTACAACACACAGTTGTTTAAATAAAAGTCACCAGTGCAAAATAACAAAAAAGCAGCAATGTTACAAAAACATAACACTGTCAAAATCACAAAAACAGTGATAAGAAAACAACTTCTATTGCACAGATGTTTTTTGAAAAAAAAAAAAAAACAACAACAACAAGTCAGTGTTGCAAATAAGGTGTAAGGAGCCCTTTGGGCTCTATTTACATGTTGGAAATGACTTAAAGGTTTTTGTTCAGGAACAGTAACATGTTTACATTTTTCCCTTTAATTGCACTTCTTCTCTGTGTCACTAACTCTCCTGCCTTAGAGAAAATCCTTTCTGTGTTTCTGTTCACATGTGGCCGTTTCCTTATCCACTGCAGTGAATAACATCCACACAGCGCTTCTCTTTCTCTCTGCCATCTCTGCTGCTTCTGCTAGCCTGCGCAGACCGCAGAGTACGTGCTCTCAAATACCTACCTACAGCAGGGGGAGGGGCACAGTTTGCGTGTGTGCCGGAGCGAGCGAGCGAGAGAGCGCGACAACAAAGCATCGATTCCACAGCGCTATTATCGATTCGATACCAAGTACCACCTTGGTATCGATAGTATCGATACTAGAATCGATACGCCCACCCCTACTGTTGGGACGTGCCTTCGCCTGGGTCGCTCTGTCCTGTCCCCTCCACTCCCGCACCTCCCTGACTCCTAGCTTTCAGCGTGCGGTAAATCATGCGCGCCGTCTCCCTTTCACGGCCATGCTCACGGGCACGTGCCTTTGAGCATTGTCCTCGATCCAAACCAAGAGCAACCTCTCCATCTCCACCAAAACACCAGTTCTCTGTTTTGTAATAATTGTGGACTTCATGGGTGCGGAACGACGCACTTGGTCCAGAATTCTCTCTCTGTCTGCCTTGATCGTCCCCACCGTCGAACGCGGAAAGCCTAGCTTCACTGCTACCTCGGTCGCTGACATGCCCCCATCACACATTTTAACAATCTTTAGCTTCGTCTCGAGGGTTATGGTCTGCCTGGGTTTCTTACCCGCACCCTTATCAGAGGACTTCGAAGGCCTCTTGGGTCCCATTTTATCTAACTCTCACAAAAAAAATGTCTAAAAAAAACTCGCTAAACCTATGCTACCTGTGGCTAATAAAATACCGCTCGCTAAACCTATGCTACCTGTGGCTAATAAAATACCGCTCGCTAAACCTATGCTACCTGTGGCTAATAAAATACCGCTCGCTAAACCTATGCTACCTGTGGCTAATAAAATACCGCTCGCTAAACCTATGCTACCTGTGGCTAATAAAATACCGCTCGCTAAACCTATGCTACCTGTGGCTAATAAAATACCTCTCGCTAAACCTATGCTACCTGTGGCTAATAAAATACCTCTCGCTAAACCTATGCTACCTGTGGCTAATAAAATAACTGTCGCTAAACCTAATGCTAACTGTCGCTAATACCTAATGCTAACTGAATGAATGCAATGCTAATGATGATCGATACGTACGTTTGCTTTTCTCTCTCTCGCCGAAACTCAACAACGTGGTCAAGATGGCGTGTCCCTTTAAATAGTACGGCAGTGTCGCCCCACCCCTACTCCAGAGTCACGCAAACTGTCATGCGCGAACACTCAAGGTGCTTAACCCCTCCCTCACCTTGACGCTTGCTGTAATGACGCACTTTTTTTGCCGTATCTCGATTTACATACTTCTTTATAAACCCTTCCCATGCTTTTGCAATGTTCTTAACAATATTCTAAACTCTCTAAATGCTCTGAAAGAGCACAGCGAAAGAGAGCAGACAGACCGATGCTATGGCTATTGAGCCAATCCAGGGGCGGGCTGTCCATCGGGAGCGTCGGGACATTTCCCGCTGGCCTGGCCATTTCCCGGTGGCCTGGCCATTTCCCGGTGGCCTGGCCTGCTCATTGATCGCCGAGGGCCTGGACTAAAAGCTCGGTTCGCGTTGCGCTTGATTGTTTTAAATCTTGGAACCCAAGAGGGAAAACAAATAGAAATGGTCTCCACCTACAAATATCTAGGTTTCAACATTGACACTGAACTGTCTTTTAAAACCCACATCTCCAAAATGGCCACTAAACTCAAACTGAAGCTAGGTTTCTTCTTCAGAAACAAATCCTGCTTCTCATGCAAAGCCAGGAGAACATTAGTAGCTGCAACATTCATGCCAATACTAGATTATGGTGACGTGCTGTACATGAGTGCTGCATCAAAATACCTACAGTCCTTAGACTCCATTTACCACGGTGCCCTTCGGTTCATTACTGACTCCAGTTATCGCACTCATCACTGTGAGCTTTACGTAAAATCTGGCTGGTCATCTCTCAGCACTCGCAGATACACTCACTGGATATCCTTCATCTACAAGACCCTCCTAAACCTAGTCCCGTCATACCTCACCTCCTTAATACAAACATCACACAGTCATTACTCCCTGCGCTCTAACGATTTAGTCCTCCTGTCAGTTCCTCCTGTCAGAACTGAACTAGGAAAAAGAGCATTCAGCTTCGCCGTCCCCTCAGCCTGGAACAACTTACAGAAAGATCTGAAACTATCAACATTCATCTCTCCTGGATCCTTTATGTCAACCGTAGTAGAAAATGTCATCAAGAAACTTGACCATTGCAGATGTTTCTAACCATTACTTATCCAATATACATGTCATTGTTGATTTTTTAACTTTATTTACCCAACCGAGGTCTGTCTGCTTGTTTTGTATATAATGTATATAGAAATCTGTCATATCCTGTTGGTTTTGAACTGTCAACATCTGTTTACTGTGATTGTAGTTTTCTTTATTTTCTTTTGATAAGTGCAAATGCCTATTGCCAATGTGACGTGTGCTGCTGACCACTTGACCAGGTCACCCTTGTAAAAGAGATCTCGATCTCAACGGGCTCTACCTGGTTAAATAAAGGTGATTGATTGATTTATTGATTGAAATAAACAATCCATGCCACTCATTCTGGTCTCCGCCTCACTGAAGCGCCCACAGCAGCGATGGGGAAAGCCAGACCCCAATCTGCACACCTTCCTTTCTCTTTCTGAGGCTGTCTGTCACAGCAGAGCAGAGACACACAACAGGTTGCGCGCCTGCCTGTTGCATGTCTCTCTGCTGTGACAGACAACCTCAGAAAGAGAAAGGAGGGGTCCCTCGGCAATCACTGAGCGGGCTAGGTCACCGGGAAATGTCGCGGTGCTCCCGATGGCCAGTCCGCCCCTCGGCACAATGCTCTGGTTGGTCGCCTTTCATCGATCGGCCACTTGTGCGTCGAGTACAATCTTACGTTGAAATCCCGTGAAAGAGTGAATCTACGAAAGTCGAACTTCGAAGTATCGATGGACTACTGTATAGCATTTTTCATGTTGGCTAAGATCAGTTAGCTGTGGCAGCCATCATGGGTCAGGTTGACTCCAAATGTTAATCAGTGGTTATTTTCTGAAAGTTCTGAGTTCAGTCTTGTGATTCAAAAGATATTTTGCTAGCAGACACAGCCTACCTTTCTTGGTAGTGGGTGAATGCACCGTCTAGTTGTTTCTGTCAAAAGAAAACTTTTGATAAAATGGTATTGAAGGATTTGGATAAAGAAGCGATGAAGCTCGAAGGAACGTTTCTCCATGGGATGCTGATCTTTTCTTTATTCTTTTGTTCATTATTCTCTTGCTGTGCTTCACTGTCGAAAAGTTTTACAAGGCTGAAGCAAGGTTGTTCAAAAAGAAAACTACATCTGTAGGTTTATGTAATTTACCTGACTTAAACATTCAGAAAGAATGAGTGGTGATGACAGCTTCTTATCTTCTGTCTGATTGGGCCAACGTCCAGCTGTAAACAACAGTCAGGAGTTACTGCTTGTCAGATTATGCTTAGCATTCATTCATTCATTCAACCTTTATTTATACAGGCTAGCCTCGTTGAGTCATGGGGACTCATTTACAAGCATCCAGACGGCTGAAAAAAATTAATGGGTCTATGGATTACATCATTGAGAGGCCTGGTTAGCTAAATCAAATATGGTCTGACAGGTTTTTAAGCAACCTCAGTTTGTCATGGGTTCACTGGATTCATTCCAGTAGGGCAATAAAAAAAAAACATTAAGAATCACTGATGTAGCTGACTGATTACAGGTAGTTTCTACTAATTTCTCTTTTTGACAAAGATGTGCTCTGGACGTTCTTGGGTTTGATAAACTCGACTACTGTTAGTGTATTCCTGTGGGGATCCCTCAGGGCCTTCAGTGAAGGCCCATTAATTTAAATCATGTGAAATATTTAATTTAAATATTTATTTTAATAATTGTTCTAAATAAAATTAATATTTTCACTGTATATTTTGTTGCTAATTACTCTTGTATGTCAACTATGTTGCAGGTTAGCAAGAAACTTTATACGTGAAAATACAGTTATCCAGTCAGATTATTAAACTTTTTTTTGTCTCCAGGCAGAAACATGTTTGAAGAAGCTTTGCCATAGATTAGGACTTCACTGACGGGAGAGAAGGCTGAGCTCATTTAGTCTCTCAAAGTTGTATTTGTTTAATAACCGACAGGAAAATTAGCCAACCATAACGCTGATGCAGGGGAGTCTGACTCTTTGGGCAGGTCCTGCAAGGCATTTATGTTTACGAAACATTCACACTACTGTATTGAGTGGATGTATTGTGATCCATTTTTCTTACGTATGTTTTTTTTCCGATTCTCGTGATTCTCGTCCCGCAGTTTTCAAGCTATTTCAACAAATCATGAATCAAAACGTTTGGCTCTTTCAGGACAATCCTGCTATGACTTGGTATTGGTGCAACTTTAGCTTTTTGAAATATTTAGCCTTTTCTGCCATTTTTTTCCTCAGAGAAAATGAATTGAGCTAATTTTACATCCTTCAAATCTTTAGATCTGTTTACAGTCTTTTACTGCTCCTTTCACATTTTTTTCTGCTTCAGCTTCTTTCTGGCAACTTAAACATTTTTTCAGCTACTTTGTACTCTCAGCTGTGTTTTCTGCTGTTTTCTTCTCCTTTCAGCTTTTTTGTGCTTCTTCTAACTTCTTTCTGCTAATTTCAGCTTGTTATGCTCCTTTCTGCTTATTTTTGCAAGTTTCAGCTTTTTCTGCTATTTCAGCGCTTTTTCAGCTAATTCCACATTTGTTGCGCTCACTTCAACTTTTTTCAGCCCAATTCAACAAAAATGTGCTCTCTCCACTTCTAACTTGTAATTTCAGCTTCTTTCTGCCTTTTTAGCTTCTTTTCAGATGTTTTTGTTGTTGTTCTAGCCAATTTCAGCTTTTTAAAGATAATTTCCACGTTTTGTGCAATTTTTTGCTTCTTTCAGCCTAATTGGGTAAAAAAAATTCTGCTTTCTTCTGCTAATTTAAGCTTGTCCAACATTTTCAGCTGCTTTTTTATTATTATTTTTTTTTAGCATTTTTAGCCAATTTCAGCATTTTTCTGATAAATTCCATTTTTTGTGGTAATTTCTGTTATTCAGCCTAATTAAATTCTTTCCACTAACTTAAGCATTCTATGCTCCATTCAGCCTTTTTCTGCTAGTTTCAGCTTTGTATACTCTTTCAGCTACTATTTAGCTGTTTTGTGCTAATTTGAGCTTTTTCAGATAATTACACATTTTTTAGCTCATTTCAGCTTATTCCACTTCTTCTGGTAGCTTAAGCTCCTTTTTGCATTTTCAGCTACTTTTCAGCTTTTTTTGTGTGTGTGTGTGTGTGTGTGTGTGTGTGCAAATTTCAACTTTTTTTAGCTAATTTCCTAATTTTTGTGCTCATTTCGGCTTATTTAAACCAAATTTTCTGCTTTCTTCTGCTAATTTAGGCTTGTTCTTCCATTTCAGCTACATTTCAGTATTTGTTTTAGCTAATTTCAGCTGTTTTTCAGCAAGTTCTTCTTCAATAAGCATTCACACTGCATTTTTGCAGGAAATGCAATTTATTTAGTTTAATTTAATTTTAACAGATGAATTGTTTGAGAACCAGTTAATTTACAAACAGTTTGACCACTTGATGTTTTGTGATGCGTTCAGTTGCAACCTGTAAATTCAAAAGTCCACACAGAAATTGTAGTTGCTCTCTAAAATGAAGCATAAACATCACATTTAGGTTTGCACGGATAATTTTGCAGTTGTATTTTA
The DNA here is from genome assembly GCA_038048925.1 of Garcialebias charrua. NCBI lineage: Eukaryota > Metazoa > Chordata > Actinopteri > Cyprinodontiformes > Rivulidae > Garcialebias > Garcialebias charrua. Next base: position 40,031 of record JBBPBX010009627.1, on the reverse strand, counting down.
GTTTCATTACATGAATAACTTTTACAGTAACAGAAGGGGGTTACCAACAAAGTCCATGCTCTGTAAACCAGGTATACAAACCAACAATTTTCAGTTTATGTTCAGGTTGTTAGTGAGTGTAGAAAGAAAGTTGGATGTTGTATTTAATTGATAGAAAGGGTAGAAGTACTTCCTGTCAGTGACTTACTAAATTGTAAAACTGAAAGTAATGGGATTGAACCGTGACTCCGTAGCCTCTTCAATGTTAACCTTTAATGGGCTGTTGCAATATCACATTCTAATTGGAGGCCTAGCTTTTATAGTGACTGTTCATCTCTGGTGCAATCAATCCAGTAAATGTACCGGTACCCATTTCAATGATGATGACTGGTTTGTCATTTCCCTGATGGTTAAGTGCTAATGCCTCACAGCCTTGATCCACGTCCCTGTGTTTGTAGAAGACGTGGTCTCTGAATGGTACATTTCAGCTTGGCCCTTTGAAGAGAGTACAGTTAAAACAATGTATGCAAATAATTTGAGAGCCCCGCAGTGCCCAAAAGTCAAACTCATGCGCCCACTTGCCTGCCCTTGTGCTTTGTACTTCTTCGTTGCGATGGCGCTGAAGCCGCTGTGGAGAAACAGCAGCCTTTGAAGTAACCCTGACCCTGGAGCTCATCATCTCTTCTCGCTGACATCCCACCTCCCCCTCTTTCAGTCTGTAAGCTCGAGAGAGAGTCCCCAACTTTTTGGCCTGTGTGGATAACTGGATGAGATTTTAATCGAAAAGTTTTCATAGCTGGTGAGCATAAGCTTTGTATGGGAGTTGTGTTATACAGAACACAAATAAAGGATTTGCTTTAATGGATCTCCAATAATTCATGGCTGAAATCGTTAAATGTTCTGAAATGATGGAAAACAGCTGAGCCGAGACGTCTTTGCCACTTAAAGATTAAAAGAGACTGACTGTCCACAGAGAGAGCTGGTTGTTTGGAGAAACAAAGGACAACAGCCTTCCATGATTCCTGAAACTGCAGGAAAGTGTGTGTTGGCATCAGAGAGCCGGAGAGGAAGGAAGTGACCCTGCGGTGGGTGTCTGATGTTGCCGATATCACATCGGGATTGTTCAAAGCATAGCAAAATACCAGTGGAGGGTAGTTATCACTGCGGACGGCTGAGTTTAAAACAGTTTTTCTGGCAGCGGAGCCGTTTCGCAAGAATTTCAGCTGTAACCTACGTATCAAATTACTTTGCTTTCACATACTGTAAGAATAAACATGTTAAATAAACTGAACTTGAAGGCAACAGAACGTTGTAACACCAAAAGGATTGAGGTAAAAGTCACAGATTTAAAATGCAGAGTATGCTAATCTGAAAAATGGCACCACATGCCATCTATGGGCCACCTAAACCTTGGAACAAAAAGTTTTTTACAACTCCTACTGTCTCTGAGCAAAATTAAAGCAAATGGTAAATAGACTGTACTTATATAGCACCTTTCTATCTAGTTAAGATACTCGAAGCACTTTACAATGCAACATGTACCCCCATCCACCCATTCATACAGCACTCTACTAGATCTATACAAAGACTAATCAGTGCTTTAGATCACATTCATACACCAATGGGACACACATTGCTCCAGACAGACGACGGTGGCCTCTATGGCAAGCCGATTGTGTCATTAATAGCCACTTTTATTACATGCTACAATGGCATGCTATACTGGTTGACTGCCATCTAGCGGCTGAAAATGGTAGTGTTCAGTATTTTCAGTCAGAATAAATGAAAACGGTCATATCTCAGCCAAAAATTGGTTTATAAATATGGGAAAAAAAATATAAATGTGTTGCTTCGGCGTATAAGTCGCAGGGCATGTAAATCATGCAAAAAACTGTGACTTATAGGGCGAAAAGTACAGTAATCTTTGATGGCCATGGCCACTATTGACCACCCCGTGGCTCCACCATTGCACTTGGTTGTGGATAAAATTACTCGCTCCACTCACCAGGATCCACCACTGCGCCACCTCGACAAGCAAAAAGAAAGAAAATGTCCTCTGTTCTTATACAGTGCAATTCCTACCCACTGGGATACCTTGCACCAGAGTTAAATGTCATTAAACAAAATAAGAAAGCGGAATGATTTTACCGAAAGTTTTAATTTAACACAAAGTAAAACCAATGTGTCATTGTAACTGCAGTAAACACATTAAAGTAAAAGTTGTCTGACTGAAAAAAGGAGCATTAGACACACCTAACAAAGGAATATCTGATCATTTCAACTCCAGTTTGTCATCAACTCTAGTTAAAATACTGTCTAGTCAACCTTGTAATGGGTCAATAGTGAACAATATTTTAACTTCCTGACACCATTTTCAAAACTTGGACCTGAGTGTCGAGACATTTGGAGACATCTCTTGTCTCCTGTCCTAACATCCCATGAACTGACAAATTTTAATATTGCAGCAATAAATTATTGTTCAAGTTCAGAAGAAGTTGGTTTTCAAAGTTTTCTGAGTCCAGTCTGGCTCTTTTGGGAGAGAGAATCTGTCTAGCTTTACTGAATAATCTTTCAATAGTCTTTCAATAATCTTTCAATAGACTTTCAATAGTTAAATAATCTGTCAATAGTCTTTCAATAATATTTCGATAATCTTTCAGTAGTCTTTCTATAGTTTTTAAATAGTCTTTGAATAGTATTTCAATAATCTGTCAATAGTATTTCAATAGTCTTTCAATAATCTGTCAATAGTATTTCAATAGTCTTTCAATAATATTTCAGTAATATTTCAGTAGTCTTTCAATTGTTTTTCAATTGTCTTTGAATAGTCTTTCAATAATATGTCAATAGTATTTCAATAATTTTTCAATAATCTGTCAATAGTCTTTCAATAATATCTCAATAATATTTCAGTAGTCTTTCAATAGTTTTTCAATTGTCTTTGAATAGTCTTTCAATAATATGTCAATACAGTAGTATTTCAATAGTCTTTCAATAATCTGTCAATAGTCTTTCAATAGTCTTTCAATAATATTTCAATAATCTTTCATTAGTCTTTCAATTGTTTTTGAATAGTCTTTCAATAATATGTCAATAATATTTCAATTATCTTTCAGTAGACTTTCAATAGTCTTTCAATAATCTGTCAATAGTCTTTCAATAGTCTTTCAATAATCTGTCAATAGTATTGCAAAAATCTTTCAATAGTCTTTCAGTAGTCTTTCAATAGTCTTCCAATAATCTGTCAATAGAATTGCAATAATCTTTCAATAGTATTTCAATAATCTTTCAGTAGTCTTTTACTGTAATTGTCTTTCAATAGTATTTCAATAATATGTCAATAGTATTTCAATAGTCTTTCAATAATCTTTCAGTAGTCTTTCAATAGTCATTCAATAGTCTTTCAATAATCTTGCAATAATCTGTCAATAGTCTTGCAATAATCTTTCAATAGTATTTTAATAATATTTCAATAATCTTTCAGTAGTCTTTCAATTGTCTTTGAATAGTCTTTCAATAATATGTCATTAGTATTTCAATAGTCTTTCAATAATCTTTCAGTAGTCTTTCAATAGTCATTCAATAGTCTTTCAATAATCTGTCAATAGTCTTGCAATAATCTTTCAATAGTCCTTCAATAATCTTTCAATAAGGCCATGGGTGGTGCGTATCTTCTGCCTGACTCTCCACGGTGGAATCCATTTTGGGTGTGTTAGTGGTGCTGTGGGTGCTCCCAGCTCAATGACGTACTGTATATACTAGAATATACATCATTGGACCAGTTCTTCTTGGAGGCAGATCTAATGTTACCTGCCCACTTTGCAGTGATTCAGTGGACCAACTCCCCTCTCGCCATTGGTTACTTTCAAACTAACGAACAGATAAAAAAAAAAAACTGCAACTTGAATGTAACTTGCAACGCATTATAGAAATGTAGTGCAGTGGAAAGTACAGATACTTAATGTAAAATGTAGTGGAGTAAAAGTACCCACATTTAACTCTACTACAGATACCCATGAAAAATGTACTTAAAGGACAACACCCAGTAACAATTCACCATATTGGACAATTACTGTAGTAGAATATGATGTCTATTTTCATTTTTGCATTTGGGCCAGGCGAGTGTAAAAAAAAAAAAAAAATGGAGTCCCGGAAACATCCGGAAACCCCTCCGAAGATTGCCGAAGTCCGGAGTGACGTAAATACAGGCTCCACTCAGAAGGCACGAGTGAGTTCGCGATGGAGGCTTATGAGAGTCAGAGTTAAAACTGCAGTTAAACTCGTGGCTGCAGAGGTTCTAAATATTTCCTGGTGGGCTGTTCAGGACTAGCGCTCCCTGTTTTTTTAAAAAAATTTTAGAACTTTTTAATAAGCCGCTAACCCGCTGCATCTGTCGCGGACACACAGCGCGAGCAAGCAACACACACAGAGTGGACCTCACGTCACGCGTGCGGGCAAGCAACGCACACAGAGTGGACCTCACTCACTCCCTGCATCTGTTGCGGACACACAGCGCGAGCAAGCAACACACACAGAGTGGACCTCACTCACCCCCTGCATCTGTCCGCATCTGTCGCGGACACACCGCGCGAGCAAGCAACACACACAGAGTGGACCTCACTCACCCCCTGCATCTGTCGCGGACACACCGCGCGAGCAAGCAACACACACAGAGTGGACCTCACTCACCCCCTGCATCTGTCGCGGACACACCGCGCGAGCAAGCAACACACACAGAGTGGACCTCACTCACCCCCTGCATCTGTCCGCATCTGTCGCGGACACACCGCGCGAGCAAGCAACACACACAGAGTGGACCTCACGTCACGCGCGCGGGTAAATTAAATAGAGCAAAAGTCTTACCCGCAAAACCTCCCGATTTCTCATGTCGAGGTGCAAGCCTTCTTCGCTGGTCGGTCCACTTTATAAATCCATTATGAATTCTTTAGATTTTGGGAAAATAATGGACACTAACGCCATCCTTCGAGGTATTGGAGCAGAACTGGGCAACACATCGTTTTTATTAGTTTTATTCGGCAGAAATAAGGAAGCTGTTGATGCATGATGCTCCGCCTGCATTCAAGGCGGAAACTTCAGTGACGTCAATGCCCATATATGGAGAGGGGCAGATCTTCCCGGAGCTGCTGCTAAAAACTGGTAAAAAAACATGAAATAACACATTTAGCGTTATTTCTCTACAATATAAATAAACGCTACTGTTTTATTATTTAATTAACTACTAAATATTAATGGCGATGCAATTTGAAAACATGGTGGGTCATGTCCTTTAAGTACAGTAACGAAGTACTTGTACTTTGTTACATCCCACCACTGCCTTTGAGCATTGCGCAGTCTGACATTGGGACAAGTTTGCTGGGCTTCCTGGGGAGATTGACAGCTGTCATGAAAGTTTTACACTTGTAACTTGATTATATGGCAACAGCCATTGCTTCTCTGAGGTCCTCACCGATGTCTTGTAGCCATGGCATTGTGTTAAAGCCCACCTGTTTGTTCCAGGTTTTTGGTGAATACCTACAGTTTAACGTCATGGGATGTATTTGTGTAGTTCTATGACCTGATTAGAATCAGATCTTCATGTCCCAATTCATAAAGCCTTACAAGTGGAAGAGGGGGTGTTGTTGCTGTTTGCCGGGACTTTACTAGCAGGTGGGGCTGAAACATGACAACATGATCACTGGGCCTCTTCTGAGGCTTTAATGGGGGAGTGGTCGGTCATACAACACACGTCCATGTACATTTTTACAGCTGCACAGCTGTGAGGGTGGGAGGAGCAGGAGGGGAGAGAGAGAGAGAGAAAGAAGGGGGAGAGGGAGGCCGGACCATCGTGGCCGAGCAGATAGGGGATCTGACCAGTCGTCGTCAGAGCTGCCACAACCGCCGCAGACCAAAAGCTGAACTTTTTGCGATGCAGTCTCACAGCTGGTGACCCGTTGTCCGGAGCGAGCGCCATGCAGGGCCGGGCAGGCAAAGCCCCCAAAAAGGAGATGGTGATCGAGTCTCCCCAGCAGTACAAGAGCCTGGCTGAGATAGAGGCAGAAGTGGAGGGGGTGCCACAGGTGGTAGGGGTGAGTTTTTACTCCAGCTTCTTCGTCCTTTTTTTTTTTTAAAGCTCTTTGAAGATTTTTTTCCCCCCAAGCGATGGGAAACACTAGCTTGAGGGCATGTCTCTCCAGGGAGCTGATCTTTATTTAGAAAGTAAAGCACTGGTGGCCCCGTTTTGTTCCTTCCTGTGCAACAGAGTCCCAAAGTTTGACTAGTTGGATTCAGCACTTTTATTTTGTCAGAGATAAATTCACTAAATATGGAGAAATACTTAAATTTAATGCAGAGTTCCTTGAAGCGATATTTATCACCCACTGCCCTTCACGTCAGAGTCATCAGGTGACGTCTTGCCCAGAGAATATATTGTGAATGACTCTCAGCTACTACTATAAACAAATGTTTGCACAGTATCTGTGAAATTGACTCAATGCTTGTGTTTTTTGTGTTTTTCAAGTTTGGTTAACTCTTGTGTCCATAGTGAATTAGGTCAACGCCATTAGTTAATCGTTTCTAGAGGTACATCCAATGATTAATTTCTGAAAACTTCATTAAAATCCATCCAGTGGTTTACTGGATATTTTGCTAAGACAGACAGCATTGCCTCCAACATTTTATACTACATTTTAGGTGAAGAGCTTGTGCATTGATTTGCACTTTGACTATGTGTTGAGAATGACTCTCAGCTACTAGTATAAACAATTTTTTCACAATATCTGTGAAAATGACTCAATTATTGAGCTTTTTGTGTTTTTCAAGTTTGGTTAACTCTTTTGGCCATAGTGAATTAACTCAACTCCATTAGTAAAACCTTTGTAGAGGTACATCCAATGATTAATTTCTGAAAACTTCATTAAAATCCATCCAGTGGTTTACTAGATATTTTGCTAACAGACAGCATTGCCTCCAACATTTTATGCTACATTTTAGATGAAGAACTTGTGTGCATTGATTTGCACATCGACTATGTGTTGAGAATGACTCTCAGTTACTACCACAGCAAATCTCAGGTTATTTTGGAAAAAAATTACAGAGTTATATTAAATTTTTTATTTACTGGTAGTCCTCGACTTACAACGCCCCCGACTTATGACGTTTCGGACTTACATCACGCATCTCGTAAAATTTTTTTTTTTTTTATAATAAATAAATAAATGTACAGTACTGTACAGTTACCAAGCACTTAGCCTATCCTAACACAGTTAAGGAGTGAGTTGAATTGTCTCCCTCCTCCCTAGCAGGCTCCATTCACATAAAGGGAGCTAGCTCCCTTTATGTGAAAGGGAGACAATTCAACTCACTCCTTCATCTTTAAAAACTGTGTTAGGATAGGCTAAGTGCTTGGTAACTGTACAGTACTGTACATTTATTTATTTATTTATTTAAAATTATTATTATTATTTTTTTGTATGTGATCCGACTTACGTCATTTTCGACTTACGAACGGCCTGTAGGTACGGAACTCGTTCGTAAGTCGGGGACTACCTGTATTACGGTCAGTTAGTTATGGTAGCCATCTTCAATTGGGTTGACTCCAAAACTTCTTGAGCTGAGCTGTTCATCAAT
>JBBPBX010009627.1:2766-32277 GCA_038048925.1 Garcialebias charrua | reverse complement strand
TTAAGCAGTGGATGATTACTAGATTTTTAATGCTCTTGTTTCTTCTTCTGCTTTCATAATATTCTCGGTCCTTAGATATCTGGAAGATGTTCGTGTTAATTACTGGCGAGTGTCACAGTTCACAGCTGGTTATCTTCTGTCTGTCTGGCTAACATCCAGTTATAAACAACATTTTATGATTTTCTGCTTATCAGATTTTCTGCTTTTTAACATCTGGACGACTGAGAAACATCACTGGCTGGAAAAATAAAAACATCACTCTACGGTCAGACATGTTTTTAAGTGGCCTCAGTTCATGTGTTTGTTGGATTCAAGTCAAGAGTCACTTTCTAACGGCCCCACAATACTCAGTCATTTGTACATGGTAAATTAGAAGTGTGGGGAAATCCTTTAGCTTGTTTATTTGTTTACTGTTGTTGTGATTTCACTTGACTTTGTGTTTTTAAAAAAAAAACAATTGCGTGTCTAAAGTGTGGCCCGCAGGCCATTTGAGGCCCTCTGTGATCTTGTGCGGTCTACGGCTGCAATTAAGAAATTATCACCTTTTGGAGGTTCAGATAGACGCTCCGCAAATTTTAGGGGCGATACTTTTATAATTCGGTTTAACAGAATATCAGATGAAAACAACGTTCTTAAAATGTGCAATATTAGGTACAAGCTTTTCCATCTTTAGTTACTACCATGCTTGTTATTTTAACCCAAATTTTATCAGTCGATCAACATTCAGCTCTTTCCAACAGCCCAAAGGGTGTGCAAAGTGCTTCACATTACAAAAGTTAAAACCAAATGATTAAAAGAAAATGTATAAAAAAAACAAAAATGCCTGAGTGTCACTAAAAGCCTGCCTGAATCTCTCCAGGTCTCTCTTGTAAATGAGTCCCCGAGGCTCAGTGGTATTAATCTGTATAAATAAAGGTTGAATGAATGAATGAATAAAAAGGTTCTTAAAAAGCCCAGATCAGTGATAGAGCTAAAGTAGTTGGTTCCAGAAATGAGCGATATTGAATTTTTTGGCAGATATGCCGATATGTTAAAACTTATTTGGCTGATATTCGATACCAATACCGATATTTTTTATATACTTTACTTTGTCAGAACATAGCCCTCTTATTTAGGCTTATTTGCTACAAAAATTGTGCAACAGATTTAAGAGCTGGTGACATATATTCAGTAACAGCCATATGATATGCATAGCACTTTAACTTATAGTAAATGAAAAGTGTTAAATAGTTATTAACATTAGCCACCTGCGATGCTGTCTCACTTGTGGAGGCTTGTTCCAGGTTCCTAGCTGCAGTGTGGGATCCTCTGCGCTATTGTACATGTAGGACAGCCTTTTTAAGTTCAAAGTTTTTGTTTATCCAAATGCCGTAACACTAATCCAAATGTCTGTGGTGAAACTCACCCAAGTGCTATTGGCTATTAGCTTCTCAATGACGTTGGAAATGACGGCTTGTAACTCGGGTAAGGTTACGCCAGAAAAATATCTGCGACTGGGGACGATGTAGCGAGGCTCAACGTAGTCCAACAATCTTGGGAATCTGACATCCTCAACAACAAAAAACTTCCGCACCACCAATATTTTAAATTTTCCTCTCCACCGTGAGATCAGTAGGTGCATGACGTCATCACGTTGTGCTGCCGCTGCAGGCATCCTTGTCACTGGGTTGTCATACAAAAACAGCGACTTTTATATCAGTGAGTTATTTTGGTGGAACGGCCGATGTCCGATATTGAACTTTAACGCTAATATTGGCCGATAACATGCCGATGATATTGTGCATCCCTATTTCAGAGTTTGAGTGTGGCAATCGAAAAAGCCCGGTCACCCCAATGTTTTGCATTTGGACTTGAGGACAAGCAGCAAAGATGTATTCGTTGACCTTAAGGTCCTCTCATACTCACGAAAAACTACTAGATTAGCTAAATAACGTGGGTCAAGGTTGTTAAAAGCTTTAAAAGTGAATACGAAAAGTTTTAAATAATTTTTTTAAATTTTTTATTATTTTTTACATTTTTTGGCTCTAGTGGCCTTTATTGTAGAGGGAGAGGGCGAAACGGGTAGAGAGGGGAGAGACACTGCAGAAAGAAGCTCGTCGGGTCTGGGACGCGAACCCGCGATGCCTGCAGAGAGGCCCAGCCTGAGAACATGTGCCGCGCGCTTATCCCCCACACCAAAGCGGCGGCACAAGTTTCAAATAATTCTAAAATGAACTGTAAGCCAATGGAAATAAAATAAAATGGGGGTGATGTGCTCACGTCTTGGGGTTTTGATCAAAATTTGGGCTGCAGCATTTTTGACCAGCTCAAGGCATCTGATGGAGGATTGCGAGATTCCAATGTACAAAGCATTGTAGTAGTCAAGCCTTGAGCTGATAAAAACATGAATGGCTTTTTCCAGGTCAGGAGAATTTAAAAAAGGCTTAACTTTGACTAAAAGATGTATGATAAAAGCTGGCCTTGACAATAGAGGCTATATATCTGTCAAACTTCAAATCCTTGTCAAAAGTCACCCCTAAGTTTTTAATTGTGGTTGTGAACTTGGATGTCAGGTACAGAGCAGCAAAGTTGCAAGGAGCATCATCACCAAAACAACAAACAAACAACAAAAAAACAGTATTTCCTTCATTAAAAAACAAAAGATTTTGGTGAAACGTTTCAACAAAAAATAAACCGTTCAGAGGATCTGACTTTACTTTGTTGCATAGCACGTACAGCAAGTACAATTTTGTTTTGTACTTTTTTCAAAATTAAACTTTTTTAAATTTCTCATTGCGGATCATGATTGATGACTGCAGCTGGTGGTTTCTCTTTGCCAATACAAAACAATTTCTTTGGCAGCATTTACTGGATTGACCATTACCCAGAACAATGGAAGAATCCAAGAAAGTCGGTAAATGCATATAAAAAAGGGAAATTGTGTGTTCACCCAAGTTGGGAAAGTCTTTTGAACTCTAGCAGATTGAATCAGGTCCTCGGGATTATTTACTCATAAGGACATACCGGAACAGGGAAAGATAAAGTAAGATATAACTTTATTGGTCCCGCAGGAAATTGTTGTGCCAGAGTTTCAATGATGATGCTGCAGAGGAATGATGCCACTGGTATATTAAATAGAGGAAACAGCCTTGATCTTTCCAAAGAAATTAAAACCTTGTTTAACGAATCAAGATGTTAATATCCCAAAACTCTCAGAAAAGTGATCCGTATAGCAGCACTCATTTAGCTCAGACTGTGAACGTTAGCTTGTGACTCTGTGGCTGGTACAATGGCTCACAGACTCTCACCCTAAAGCCCTTCTGTCATCCAACATCTCCTCCTTTTGTGACCCATATTCACTGTTTTTTCTGTGCCAGCTCCTCCATCTGTAGCTGTCAACCGGTCATTCAGCAGTAGGACAATGGCAACTTGTTGTCCAGACTGTGTGAATACCACATGTTTCCCTATGCAGCCTATCCAGCAGCCATTGCAATGACGCTGCTGTTATCGTCCAATCATTGATGAAATTGAACATGTTGCTTTGTTTTGACTCCAAGGGTTTGATTCTGATATGTAGACACTAGGCTGACATTGCTTTGTTGCTCTTGCAGGTCAAACCAAAGATTATAGAGCCTCTGGACTATGAAAATGTTCTCCTGCAGAGGAAGACTCAGATCGTCAGCGATGTTCTTCGTGATATGTTGCAGTTCCCCACAGACGACTTTCAGGTAAGAAAAGCAAAGTTTTGTTTTAAGCCTCAAAACAATTTGTACGTCTTGAACTGCAGTATATTTCAGGGCTACTCAACTAAATTGTTCAGAGGGCCACATTCAAGGCCGAGATACACTTGAGCGTTCTCACGATACGCCTATACGCAACGTACATACGTCAAGGCAAAAGCGTAGCCCCGCATAGCCCCTCAGGGCACGTACGCGCAAAGCTTTTTTTTTTCATACGCATACGCGGTGCGCGGTGTCTGACCATAAACTTCCCCGGCGCCGGACTGTTTTGTATGTTACACAAATGAATTAAATTCCTCTTTTTTATCGCTGATCGGGCCTTTTCTTTTGTTTTTTTGCCTAAAGTCAAGTAATCACTTCTTCCTCCGTTCACTCGATGATTGAAATGAATGAATTCAGGTCCTACCTGGGTACGCGGTGTTTTAAATATCCCTGGTGGGCTGTGTGCTGCAGGAAAAGCACTCCCTGTTATTAGGCCCGAAGCAGCGAAGCTCTGCTGAAGGCCTATTGTAATCGCAGGATTTCTTCATTAGGCCCGAAGCAGCGAAGCTCTGCTGAAGGCCTATTGTAATCGCTCGATTTCTTCATTATTATTATTATTAGGCCCGAAGCAGCGAAGCTCTGCTGAAGGCCTATTGTAATCGCTCGATTTCTTCATTATTAGGCCCGAAGCAGCGAAGCTCTGCTGAAGGCCTATTGTAATCGCTCGATTTCTTCATTATTATTAGGCCCGAAGCAGCGAAGCTCTGCTGAAGGCCTATTGTAATCGCTCGATTTCTTCATTATTAGGCCCGAAGCAGCGAAGCTCTGCTGAAGGCCTATTGTAATCGCTCGATTTCTTCATTAGGCCCGAAGCAGCGAAGCTCTGCTGAAGGCCTATTGTAATCGCAGGATTTCTTCATTAGGCCCGAAGCAGCGAAGCTCTGCTGAAGGCCTATTGTAATCGCAGGATTTCTTCATTATTAGGCCCGAAGCAGCGAAGCTCTGCTGAAGGCCTATTGTAATCGCTCGATTTCTTCATTATTATTATTATTATTATTATTCTTCTTCTTCCGTCACTTCGCGCGGCCGTTTGGGGCCTTTAACATATTCAAAAACTCACCAAACTTCACCCAAAATTGTCCCCCAATGAAAATTTTATGAATCTGGTGTAATCGCAAGTGGGCGTGGCCTAACTGCTCAACGGCGCCCCCTAACGTGAGTTGGGGAAAACCGTAAGTCGTACAGATCTGAAACTCGGTACATATGTAGATCTCCCCAATTCAAGAAAAAAAGTACATTGGAGGTACCCTCTAAAATGCACAGGTAGGCGGCCATTTTGGGTCAAAGGTCAAATTTTGGTCATTTTTCAGTTTTACTCATGTCGAACTTTGACGAACTCCTTCTCAGGCGTTCGACCTATCGGCTTCAAACTTGGTCAGAATGCAGTTAAGGCATGGGCCTTTAAAAGTTATCAAAAAAATTGACTTTTCGTATATGTTCAGGGGGCGTGGTGGAGCGGTGAACTTGGCGTACTCGCCGAAACAAACGAAACGCTATAACTTTGACATTTAAAGGTCTATTGACACCATGCTTTATCCTAGAATAATGAAACTTGGTACACATATGTATCTCATCAGGAGCTACAAAAAAGTCTCTTGGAGCAATGGTCCAAAGCCAACAGGAAGTCGGCCATTTTAGGTCAAAGTCACAATTTGGTCTATTTCATTTACGTCATATCTGAGCGAACTCGTCCTAGAGCTTTCGAGATCCAGGCGTCAAACTCGGTCAGCACTATCTTGAGGCATTGAAGGTCAAAAGTTATCAAAAGAATTTTTCTAAGTCAAAGCATGTGGGCGTGGCCTTAGGTCAAAGTCAAATTTGGTCTATTTCATTTACGTCATATCTGAGCGAACTCGTCCTAGAGCTTTCGAGATCCAGGGGTCAAACTCAGTCAGCACTATCTTGAGGCATTGAAGGTCAAAAGTTATCAAAAGAATTTTTCTATGTCAAAGCATGTGGGCGTGGCCAAGCCTCAAATCTGGCCATTTTCCATGAAACATCAATTACGTCATATCTGAGCGAACTCGTCCTAGAGCTTTCGAGATCCAGGCGTCAAACTCAGTCAGCACTATCTTGAGGCATTGAAGGTCAAAAGTTATCAAAAGAATTTTTCTATGTCAAAGCATGTGGGTGTGGCCAATTCTCAAATCTGGCCATTCTCCATGAAACATCAAGCTAAAATAACTTCCTAATATAAGCTCCCAGCTACACCAAATTCACTAAGATCTATATTTCTCCATCCCTCGACAGGACTGCAGTCCAATATGTAGTGGGCGTGGCCTGATTCTTCAAGAGCGCCCCCTAGAATTTAGTTTAAAAATCAGCCCCCAGCCATGCTTTATCCCAGAATTATGAAACGTGGTATACATTTGTAAATTGTCAGGACCTACAAAAAAGTCTCTTGGAACCCTGGTCCAAAACCAACAGGAAGTCGGCCATTTTGGGTCAAAATGTAGTTTTGGTCATAAATTTCACACCTTTTGACTCCATAGCGCCCCCTATATTATTACTACAGTTATATCTTAGTGATACATTATCCGATCTGCACGAGATTTAGTGTGGTTCATCAGTGAGTACTTCTACACAGTACTTCTAAGTTTGGTTGGAAAATAAGGTGTTAGCCTAGCATGCTAGTTAGCTTAGCATTAGCATCATCCGTTAGCATGTGAGATAACACCAGAAACTTGTTCAGCGTGGTCTGTTGAGTCACCTGTGTAAGTTTGGTTGGAAAATAAGGTGTTAGCCTAGCATGCTAGTTAGCTTAGCATTAGCATCACCCGTTAGCATGTGAGATAACACCAGAAACTTGTTCAGCGTGGTCTGTTGAGTCATCTGTGTAAGTTTGGTTGGAAAATAAGGTGTTAGCCTAGCATGCTAGTTAGCTTAGCATTAGCATTACCCGTTAGCATGTGAGATAACACCAGAAACTTGTTCAACGTGGTCTGTTGAGTCACCTGTGTAAGTTTGGTTGGAAAATAAGGTGTTAGCCTAGCATGCTAGTTAGCTTAGCATTAGCATCACCCGTTAGCATGTGAGATAACACCAGAAACTTGTTCAGCGTGGTATATCTCAGAGATACATTATCCAATCTGCACGAGATTTATTGTACTTCATCAGTGAGCACGTCTACACTAGGGATGCACCGATCCACATTTCTCACTTCCGATCCGATATCGATACTTTGAAACTGGGTATCGATCGATACCGATACTTTACCGATCCGATATCAGTGTTGAAGTAAACGAGCCCGCAATAATAAAATTATATAAGTGAGAGTCATTTGTTGCACAAAATTCTATGAATTCCGCTTTAACATTGTGTAAGGTAAACCCAAAGAAGACACTCTGAGCCTCACTACAGTAATTCACAAACTAATGGCATACAAGAGACAGGTCTCTTCCACAGACGTCCTTCTGACTCATGGTGCAAGGAACACTAGTCTAAAATACTGCTAAAGATTAGATTATGGGAAATGATCACAGTCTACTCCCCAGTTTTTATTTTTATTTTTGATTGTGGCACTATATGAGTTGTAATTCTTGTTGAATTTGATCAACAGATACAGATTTAATCTATAATTGAACACTAACATACCGCAAAGCATTCTGGGTAAGGCCGTTTTTAAGTTTCGTTTTTGAATAGTGGCACTATGACTTGTAATTCTTGTTGGTTTTGATCAACAGATACAGATTTAAACTATGCATTGAATTTATAAATGTAAATTCAATGTACAGTATTGTTTAAATCTGTATCTGTTGATCAAAACCAACAAGAATTACAACTCATAGTGCCACTATTCAAAAACGAAACTAAAAAACGGCATTACCCAGAATGCTTTGCGGTATGTTAGTGTTCAATTATAGATTAAATATGTATCTGTTGATCAAATTCAACAAGAATTATAACTCATATAGTGCAAAAATCAAAAATAAAACTAAAATCTGGGGAGTAGACTGTGATCATTTCCCATAATCTAATCTTTAGCAGTATTTTAGACTAGTGTTCCTTGCACCATGAGTCAGAAGGATGTCTGTGGAAGAGACCTGTCTCTTGTATGCCATTAATTTGTGAGTTACTACAGTGAGGCTCAGAGTGTCTTCTTTGGATTTATCTCACACAATGTTAAGACAGAAGTCACAGAGTATGGTGCAAAGCACTTCCTCTCTGACATCTGGAAAGTATCGGAAATATCGGCAGGTTGGAACCGATACCAGATACTGAAACTATGCTGGTATCGGATACCGATATCGATACTGGATCCGATCGGCCCCATCCCTAGTCTACACACATTGATATTGTGGATTAACATATGACTCTAGAGCGCCCCTAGATTATTCAAACTGTTAGATCTCAGTGATACATCATTCGATCTGTACCAGATTTATTCTGCGTCATCAGGGAGCAGTTCTAAACGCATTGATATTGTTGTGTAAATTTTGACTTCAGTGCACCACCTACATAATTCAAACTGTTATATGTCAATAAGGATGAAGGGAAAAAAATAGTTTTTTTAAATCTAGATTATTTGTCTTGGCGATTCAGAATCAATTCTAAATGCTCCAAAATTGATTTTAAAACATGTTTAATTTTCCCCTGATACATGCTCAATAATCCAGGTAGAAAACTCTAAAAAAGCTAAGTCTGATATTCAGCTCAGTCTTAGCACCCTTTCAAAGTGGATCAACCAGTTTGCTGGTGACTGCTGAAACCAGTTGCTCACATGATGGATGACCATCATCTTAACAATGGATCGTTAGCACCCATTGTAAAAACAACCCAAAGGGTTGTTTGCTATTCACAAAGGGCTGATCACTTCTACACACTTTGATACTATGGTTTAACAGATGACTCCAGTGTGCCCCATACATTATTTTTCCAACTGTTACATCTCATTGCTAGATCATGTGATCTGTTCCACGTTTACTATGTATCATCTGTCAGCACTTCTAAACACGTATATATTGTTGTTGTTCGCTAATTGTTCTTGGCAAACTGGTGCTGGATGGGCACGAGAGACTTTGAGGTGGCGACCGATCGGACCAGCTGGAGCTCACGAGGTCGCCGCAATAAGGCCGGAGCTGCGCTAAGCTGCGAGGGCCTCAATGCTGCTTGCAGCTTTAATTATTATTATTCTTCTTCTTTTTCCGTCACTTCGCGTGGCCGTTTGGGGCCTTTAACATATTCAAAAACTCACCAAACTTCACCCAAAATTGTCCCCCAACGAAAATTTTATGAATCTGGTGTAATCGCAAGTGGGCGTGGCCTAACTGCTCAACAGCGCCCCCTAACGTGAGTTGGGGAAAACCGTAAGTCGTAGAGATCTGAAACTCGGAACATATGTAGATCTCCCCAATTCAAGAAAAAAAGTACATTGGGGGTACCCTCTAAAATGCACAGGTAGGCGGCCATTTTGGGTCAAAGGTCAAATTTTGGTCATTTTTCAGTTTTACTCATGTCGAACTTTGACGAACTCCTTCTCAGGCGTTCGACCTATCGGCTTCAAACTTGGTCAGAATGCAGTTAAGGCATGGGCCTTTAAAAGTTATCAAAAAAATTGACTTTTCGTATATGTTCAGGGGGCGTGGTGGAGCGGTGAACTTGGCGTACTCGCCGAAACAAACGAAACGCTATAACTTTGACATTTAAAGGTCTATTGACACCATGCTTTATCCTAGAATAATGAAACTTGGTACACATATGTATCTCATCAGGAGCTACAAAAAAGTCTCTTGGAGCAATGGTCCAAAGCCAACAGGAAGTCGGCCATTTTAGGTCAAAGTCACAATTTGGTCTATTTCATTTACGTCATATCTGAGCGAACTCGTCCTAGAGCTTTCGAGATCCAGGCGTCAAACTCGGTCAGCACTATCTTGAGGCATTGAAGGTCAAAAGTTATCAAAAGAATTTTTCTAAGTCAAAGCATGTGGGCGTGGCCTTAGGTCAAAGTCAAATTTGGTCTATTTCATTTACGTCATATCTGAGCGAACTCGTCCTAGAGCTTTCGAGATCCAGGGGTCAAACTCAGTCAGCACTATCTTGAGGCATTGAAGGTCAAAAGTTATCAAAAGAATTTTTCTATGTCAAAGCATGTGGGCGTGGCCAAGCCTCAAATCTGGCCATTTTCCATGAAACATCAATTACGTCATATCTGAGCGAACTCGTCCTAGAGCTTTCGAGATCCAGGCGTCAAACTCGGTCAGCACTATCTTGAGGCATTGAAGGTCAAAAGTTATCAAAAGAATTTTTCTAAGTCAAAGCATGTGGGCGTGGCCTTAGGTCAAAGTCACAATTTGGTCTATTTCATTTACGTCATATCTGAGCGAACTCGTCCTAGAGCTTTCGAGATCCAGGCGTCAAACTCGGTCAGCACTATCTTGAGGCATTGAAGGTCAAAAGTTATCAAAATAATTTTTCTATGTCAAAGCATGTGGGCGTGGCCAAGCCTCAAATCTGGCCATTCTCCATGAAACATCAAGCTAAAATAACTTCCTAATATAAGCTCCCAGCTTCACCAAACTCACTGACATCGATCCTTGTTCACCCCCCTGCAGGATTCCATTGTAATAATTGGTGGGCGTGGCCTAATTCCTCAACAGCACCCTCTAGAATATTTAAAAAAAACAGCCCCCAGCCATGCTTTATCCCAGAATAATGAAACTTGGTACACATGTGTATCTCATCAGGAGCTACAAAAAAGTCTCTTGGAGCAATGGTCCAAAGCCAACAGGAAGTCGGCCATTTTAGGTCAAAGTCACAATTTGGTCTATTTCATTGACGTCATATCTGAGCGAACTCGTCCTAGAGCTTTCGAGATCCAGGCGTCAAACTCGGTCAGCACTACCTTGAGGCATTGAAGGTCAAAAGTTATCAAAATAATTTTTCTATGTCAAAGCATGTGGGCGTGGCCAAGCCTCAAATCTGGCCATTCTCCATGAAACATCAAGCTAAAATAACTTCCTAATATAAACTCCCAACTGCACCAAATTCACTAAGGTCTATATTTATCCATCCCTCGACAGGACTGCAGTCCAATATGTAGTGGGCGTGGCCTGATTCTTCCAGAGCGCCCCCTAGAATTTAGTTTAAAAATCAGCCCCCAGCCATGCTTTATCCCAGAATTATGAAACGTGGTATACATGTGTAAATTGTCAGGACCTACAAAAAAGTCTCTTGGAACCCTGGTCCAAGACCAACAGGAAGTCAGCCATTTTGGATCAAAAGGTAGTTTTGGTCATAAATTTCACACCTTTTGACTCAAGTGCGCCCCCTACATTATGTCTATAGTTATATCTCAGTGATACATCATCCGATCTGAACCAGATTTATTGTGCTTTATCAGTGAACACTTCGACACACATTGATAATGGTATGTAAAGTTTTACTCCATAGCGCCCCCTATATTATTACTACAGTTATATCTTAGTGATACATTATCCGATCAGCACGAGATTTATTGTGCTTTATCAGTGAACACTTCGACACACATTGATAATAGTATGTAAATTTTTACTCCATAGCGCCCCCTATATTATTACTACAGTTATATCTTAGTGATACATTATCCGATCTGCACGAGATTTAGTGTGGTTCATCAGTGAGTACTTCTACACACATTGATAATGTTGTGTAAATTTTTACTCCACAACGTCCCCTATATTATTACTACAGTTATATCTCAGTGATACATTATCCGATCTGTACAAGATTTATTGTGCATCAACAGTGAGCCCTTGTGTACACATTGATATGGTGGACTAACATTTGACTCAAGTGCGCATGCTAGTTAGCTTAGCATTAGCATCACTCAACAGACCACACTGAACAAGTTTCTGATGTTATCTCACATGCTAATATTAGCATGTGAGATAACATCAGAAACTTGTTCAGTGTGGTCTGTTGAGTCACCTATGTAAGTTTGGTTGGAAAATAAGGTGTTAGCCTAGCATGCTAGTTAGCTTAGCATTAGCATCAACCGTTAGCATATGAGATAACACCAGAAACTTGTTCAGTGTGGTCTGTTGAGTCACCTGTGTAAGTTTGGTTGGAAAATAAGGTGTTAGCCTAGCATGCTAGTTAGCTTAGCATTAGCATCACCCGTTAGCATGTGAGATAACACCAGAAACTTGTTCAGCGTGGTCTGTTGAGTCACCTGTGTAAGTTTGGTTGGAAAATAAGGTGTTAGCCTAGCATGCTAGTTAGCTTAGCATTAGCATTACCCGTTAGCATGTGAGATAACACCAGAAACTTGTTCAGCGTGGTCTGTTGAGTCACCTGTGTAAGTTTGGTTGGAAAATAAGGTGTTAGCTTAGCATGCTAGTTAGCTTAGCATTAGCATCACCCGTTAGCATGTGAGATAACACCAGAAACTTGTTCAGCGTGGTCTGTTGAGTCATCTGTGTAAGTTTGAATGGAAAATAAGGTGTTAGCCTAGCATGCTAGTTAGCTTAGCATTAGCATCACCCGTTAGCATGTGAGATAACACCAGAAACTTGTTCAGCGTGGTCTGTTGAGTCACCTGTGTAAGTTTGGTTGGAAAATAAGGTGTTAGCCTAGCATGCTAGTTAGCTTAGCATTAGCATTACCCGTTAGCATGTGAGATAACACCAGAAACTTGTTCAGCGTGGTCTGTTGAGTCACCTGTGTAAGTTTGGTTGGAAAATAAGGTGTTAGCCTAGCATGCTAGTTAGCTTAGCATTAGCATTACACGTTAGCATGTGAGATAACACCAGAAACTTGTTCAGCGTGGTCTGTTGAGTCACCTGTGTAAGTTTGGTTGGAAAATAAGGTGTTAGCCTAGCATGCTAGTTAGCTTAGCATTAGCATCACCCGTTAGCATGTGAGATAACACCAGAAACTTGTTCAGCGTGGTATATCTCAGAGATAAATTATCCGATCTGCACGAGATTTATTGTACTTCATCAGTGAGCATGTCTACACGCATTGATATTGTGGATCAACATATGACTCCAGAGCGCCCCCTAGATTATTCAAACTGTTATATCTCAGTGAGACATCATCCGATCTGAACCAGATTTATTGTGCGTGTGCACCCCTGGTGCGGAGTAGACACGAGAGACTTCGAAATGGCGACCGAGCGGACGAGCTGGAGCTCGCGCGGTCGCCTCAATAAGGTCCGAGCGGCGCTAAGCTGCTTCGGGCCTCAACGCCGCTTGCGGCTTTAATTAGGCCCGAAGCAGCGAAGCTCTGCTGAAGGCCTATTGTAATCGCAGGATTTCTTCATTATGGCCCGAAGCAGCGAAGCTCTGCTGAAGGCCTATTGTAATCGCTCGATTTCTTCATTAGGCCCGAAGCAGCGAAGCTCTGCTGAAGGCCTATTGTAATCGCAGGATTTCTTCATTATTAGGCCCGAAGCAGCGAAGCTCTGCTGAAGGCCTATTGTAATCGCAGGATTTCTTCATTATTATTATTCTTCTTCCGTCACTTCGCGCGGCCGTTTGGGGCCTTTAACATATTCAAAAACTCACCAAACTTCACCCAAAATTGTCCCCCAACGAAAATTTTATGAATCTGGTGTAATCGCAAGTGGGCGTGGCCTAACTGCTCAACAGCGCCCCCTAACGTGAGTTGGGGAAAACCGTAAGTCGTAGAGATCTGAAACTCGGAACATATGTAGATCTCCCCAATTCAAGAAAAAAAGTACATTGGGGGTACCCTCTAAAATGCACAGGTAGGCGGCCATTTTGGGTCAAAGGTCAAATTTTGGTCATTTTTCAGTTTTACTCATGTCGAACTTTGACGAACTCCTTCTCAGGCGTTCGACCTATCGGCTTCAAACTTGGTCAGAATGCAGTTAAGGCATGGGCCTTTAAAAGTTATCAAAAAAATTGACTTTTCGTATATGTTCAGGGGGCGTAGTGGAGCGGTGAACTTGGCGTACTCGCCGAAACAAACGAAACGCTATAACTTTGACATTTAAAGGTCTATTGACACCATGCTTTATCCTAGAATAATGAAACTTGGTACACATATGTATCTCATCAGGAGCTACAAAAAAGTCTCTTGGAGCAATGGTCCAAAGCCAACAGGAAGTCGGCCATTTTAGGTCAAAGTCACAATTTGGTCTATTTCATTTACGTCATATCTGAGCGAACTCGTCCTAGAGCTTTCGAGATCCAGGCGTCAAACTCGGTCAGCACTATCTTGAGGCATTGAAGGTCAAAAGTTATCAAAAGAATTTTTCTAAGTCAAAGCATGTGGGCGTGGCCTTAGGTCAAAGTCAAATTTGGTCTATTTCATTTACGTCATATCTGAGCGAACTCGTCCTAGAGCTTTCGAGATCCAGGGGTCAAACTCAGTCAGCACTATCTTGAGGCATTGAAGGTCAAAAGTTATCAAAAGAATTTTTCTATGTCAAAGCATGTGGGCGTGGCCAAGCCTCAAATCTGGCCATTTTCCATGAAACATCAATTACGTCATATCTGAGCGAACTCGTCCTAGAGCTTTCGAGATCCAGGCGTCAAACTCGGTCAGCACTATCTTGAGGCATTGAAGGTCAAAAGTTATCAAAAGAATTTTTCTATGTCAAAGCATGTGGGCGTGGCCAAGCCTCAAATCTGGCCATTCTCCATGAAACATCAAGCTAAAATAACTTCCTAATATAAGCTCCCAGCTACACCAAATTCACTAAGATCTATATTTATCCATCCCTCGACAGGACTGCAGTCCAATATGTAGTGGGCGTGGCCTGATTCTTCCAGAGCGCCCCCTAGAATTTAGTTTAAAAATCAGCCCCCAGCCATGCTTTATCCCAGAATTATGAAACGTGGTATACATGTGTAAATTGTCAGGACCTACAAAAAAGTCTCTTGGAACCCTGGTCCAAAACAAAAACAAAGTCGGCCATTTTGGGTCAAAGGTCATTTTCCGATGTTTTTGAATTGCGTATTTAAACAAACTCCTCTTAGTGATTTTGAAGGATTGCCTTTAAACTTGGTTAACATGCCCTTAACACATTGGACAGTAAAAGTTATCAAAAGTTTGCGTTTTCGTTTATGCTAAAGGGGCGTGGCCAGGCCTCAAACTTGCGCTTCATGCGTCCCCTACATTATTTCTATAGTCCCATCTCAGTGATACATCATCCGATCTGAACCAGATTTATTGTGCATAATCAGTGAGACCTTGTGGACACATTGATATTGTTGTTTAACATATGACTCCAGAGCGCCCCCTAGATTATTCAAACTGTTATATCTCAGTGATACATCATCCGATCTGAACCAGATTTATTGTGCATCATCAGTGAGCCCTTGTGGACACATTGATATGGTGGGCTAACATTTGACTCAAGTGCGCCCCCTACATTATTTCTATAGTTATATCTCAGTGATACATCATCCGATCTGAACCAAATTTATTGTGAATAATCAGTGAGCCCTTGTGGACACATTGATATTGTGGTTTAACATATAACTCCATAGCGCCCCCTAGATTATTCAAACTGTTATATCTCAGTGAGACATCATCCGATCTGAACCAGATTTATTGTGTATCATCAGTGAGACCTTGTGGACACATTGATATTGTGGTTTAACATGTGACTCCAGAGCGCCCCCTAGATTATTCAAACTGTTATATCTCAGTGAGACATCATCCGATCTGAACCAGATTTATTGTGCGTGTGCACCCCTGGTGCGGAGTAGACACGAGAGACTTCGAAATGGCGACCGAGCGGACGAGCTGGAGCTCGCGCGGTCGCCTCAATAAGGTCCGAGCGGCGCTAAGCTGCTTCGGGCCTCAACGCCGCTTGCGGCTTTAATTATTATTATTCTTCATTTTCTTTTTTTTCCGTCACTTCGCGCGGCCGTTTGGGGCCTTTAACATATTCAAAAACTCACCAAACTTCACCCAAAATTGTCCCCCAACTAAAATTTTATGATTCTGGTGTAATCGCAAGTGGGCGTGGCCTAACTGCTCAACAGCGCCCCCTAACGTGAGTTGGGGAAAACCGTAAGTCGTAGAGATCTGAAACTCGGTACATATGTAGATCTCCCCAATTCAAGAAAAAAAGTACATTGGAGGTACCCTCTAAAATGCACAGGTAGGCGGCCATTTTGGGTCAAAGGTCAAATTTTGGTCATTTTTCAGTTTTACTCATGTCGAACTTTGACGAACTCCTTCTCAGGCGTTCGACCTATCGGCTTCAAACTTGGTCAGAATGCAGTTAAGGCATGGGCCTTTAAAAGTTATCAAAAAAATTGACTTTTCGTATATGTTCAGGGGGCGTGGTGGAGCGGTGAACTTGGCGTACTCGCCGAAACAAACGAAACGCTATAACTTTGACATTTAAAGGTCTATTGACACCATGCTTTATCCTAGAATAATGAAACTTGGTACACATATGTATCTCATCAGGAGCTACAAAAAAGTCTCTTGGAGCAATGGTCCAAAGCCAACAGGAAGTCGGCCATTTTAGGTCAAAGTCACAATTTGGTCTATTTCATTTACGTCATATCTGAGCGAACTCGTCCTAGAGCTTTCGAGATCCAGGCGTCAAACTCGGTCAGCACTATCTTGAGGCATTGAAGGTCAAAAGTTATCAAAAGAATTTTTCTAAGTCAAAGCATGTGGGCGTGGCCTTAGGTCAAAGTCAAATTTGGTCTATTTCATTTACGTCATATCTGAGCGAACTCGTCCTAGAGCTTTCGAGATCCAGGGGTCAAACTCAGTCAGCACTATCTTGAGGCATTGAAGGTCAAAAGTTATCAAAAGAATTTTTCTATGTCAAAGCATGTGGGCGTGGCCAAGCCTCAAATCTGGCCATTCTCCATGAAACATCAAGCTAAAATAACTTCCTAATATAAGCTCCCAGCTTCACCAAACTCACTGACATCGATCCTTGTTCACCCCCCTGCAGGATTCCATTGCAATACTTGGTGGGCGTGGCCTAATTCCTCAACAGCGCCCTCTAGAATATTTAAAAAAAACAGCCCCCAGCCATGCTTTATCCCAGAATAATGAAACTTGGTACACATGTGTATCTCATCAGGAGCTACAAAAAAGTCTCTTGGAGCAATGGTCCAAAGCCAACAGGAAGTCGGCCATTTTAGGTCAAAGTCACAATTTGGTCTATTTCATTTACGTCATATCTGAGCGAACTCGTCCTAGAGCTTTCGAGATCCAGGCGTCAAACTCGGTCAGCACTATCTTGAGGCATTGAAGGTCAAAAGTTATCAAAATAATTTTTTTATGTCAAAGCATGTGGGCGTGGCCAAGCCTCAAATCTGGCCATTCTCCATGAAACATCAAGCTAAAATAACTTCCTAATATAAGCTCCCAGCTGCACCAAAGTCACTAAGATCTATATTTCTCCATAAGATCTATATTTCTCCATCCCTCGACAGGACTGCAGTCCAATATGTAGTGGGCGTGGCCTGATTCTTCAAGAGCGCCCCCTAGAATTTAGTTTAAAAATCAGCCCCCAGCCATGCTTTATCCCAGAATTATGAAACGTGGTATACATTTGTAAATTGTCAGGACCTACAAAAAAGTCTCTTGGAACCCTGGTCCAAAACCAACAGGAAGTCGGCCATTTTGGGTCAAAAGGTAGTTTTGGTCATAAATTTCACACCTTTTGACTCAAGTGCGCCCCCTACATTATGTCTATAGTTATATCTCAGTGATACATCATCCGATCTGAACCAGATTTATTGTGCTTTATCAGTGAACACTTCGACACACATTGATAATGGTATGTAAAGTTTTACTCCATAGCGCCCCCTATATTATTACTACAGTTATATCTTAGTGATACATTATCCGATCTGCACGAGATTTAGTGTGGTTCATCAGTGAGTACTTCTACACAGTACTTCTAAGTTTGGTTGGAAAATAAGGTGTTAGCCTAGCATGCTAGTTAGCTTAGCATTAGCATCACCCGTTAGCATGTGAGATAACACCAGAAACTTGTTCAGCGTGGTCTGTTGAGTCACCTGTGTAAGTTTGGTTGGAAAATAAGGTGTTAGCCTAGCATGCTAGTTAGCTTAGCATTAGCATCACCCGTTAGCATGTGAGATAACACCAGAAACTTGTTCAGCGTGGTCTGTTGAGTCACCTGTGTAAGTTTGGTTGGAAAATAAGGTGTTAGCCTAGCATGCTAGTTAGCTTAGCATTAGCATTACCCGTTAGCATGTGAGATAACACCAGAAACTTGTTCAGCGTGGTCTGTTGAGTCACCTGTGTAAGTTTGGTTGGAAAATAAGGTGTTAGCCTAGCATGCTAGTTAGCTTAGCATTAGCATCACCCGTTAGCATGTGAGATAACACCAGAAACTTGTTCAGCGTGGTATATCTCAGAGATACATTATCCGATCTGCACAAGATTTATTGTACTTCATCAATGAGCACGTCTACACTAGGGATGCACCGATCCACATTTCTCACTTCAGATCCGATATCGATACTTTGAAACTGGGTATCGATCGATACCGATACTTTACCGATCCGATATCAGTGTTGAAGTAAACGAGACCGCAATAATAAAATTATTTAAGTGAGAGTCATTTGTTGCACAAAATTCTATGAATTCCGCTTTAACATTGTGTAAGGTAAACCCAAAGAAGACACTCTGAGCCTCACTACAGTAATTCACAAACTAATGGCATACAAGAGACAGGTCTCTTCCACAGACGTCCTTCTGACTCATGGTGCAAGGAACACTAGTCTAAAATACTGCTAAAGATTAGATTATGGGAAATGATCACAGTCTACTCCCCAGTTTTTATTTTTATTTTTGATTGTGGCACTATATGAGTTGTAATTCTTGTTGAATTTGATCAACAGATACAGATTTAATCTATAATTGAACACTAACATACCGCAAAGCATTCTGGGTAAGGCCGTTTTTAAGTTTCGTTTTTGAATAGTGGCACTATGACTTGTAATTCTTGTTGGTTTTGATCAACAGATACAGATTTAAACTATGCATTGAATTTATAAATGTAAATTCAATGTACAGTATTGTTTAAATCTGTATCTGTTGATCAAAACCAACAAGAATTACAACTCATAGTGCCACTATTCAAAAACGAAACTAAAAAACGGCATTACCCAGAATGCTTTGCGGTATATTAGTGTTCAATTATAGATTAAATCTGTATCTGTTGATCAAATTCAACAAGAATTATAACTCATATAGTGCAAAAATCAAAAATAAAACTAAAATCTGGGGAGTAGACTGTGATCATTTCCCATAATCTAATCTTTAGCAGTATTTTAGACTAGTGTTCCTTGCACCATGAGTCAGAAGGATGTCTGTGGAAGAGACCTGTCTCTTGTATGCCATTAATTTGTGAGTTACTACAGTGAGGCTCAGAGTGTCTTCTTTGGATTTATCTCACACAATGTTAAGACAGAAGTCACAGAGTATGGTGCAAAGCACTTCCTCTCTGACATCTGGAAAGTATCGGAAATATCGGCAGGTTGGAACCGATACCAGATACTGAAACTATGCTGGTATCGGATACCGATATCGATACTGGATCCGATCGGCCCCATCCCTAGTCTACACACATTGATATTGTGGATTAACATATGACTCTAGAGCGCCCCTAGATTATTCAAACTGTTAGATCTCAGTGATACATCATTCGATCTGTACCAGATTTATTCTGCGTCATCAGGGAGCAGTTCTAAACGCATTGATATTGTTGTGTAAATTTTGACTTCAGTGCACCACCTACATAATTCAAACTGTTATATGTCAATAAGGATGAAGGGAAAAAATCGTTTTTTTAAATCTAGATTCTTTGTCTTGGCGATTCAGAATCAATTCTAAATGCTCCAAAATTGATTTTAAAACATGTTTAATTTTCCCCTGATACATGCTCAATAATCCAGGTAGAAAACTCTAAAAAAGCTAAGTCTGATATTCAGCTCAGTCTTAGCACCCTTTCAAAGTGGATCAACCAGTTTGCTGGTGACTGCTGAAACCAGTTGCTCACATGATGGATGACCATCATCTTAACAATGGATCGTTAGCACCCATTGTAAAAACAACCCAAAGGGTTGTTTGCTATTCACAAAGGGCTGATCACTTCTACACACTTTGATACTATGGTTTAACAGATGACTCCAGTGTGCCCCATACATTATTTTTCCAACTGTTACATCTCATTGCTAGATCATGTGATCTGTTCCACGTTTACTATGTATCATCTGTCAGCACTTCTAAACACGTATATATTGTTGTTGTTCGCTAATTGTTCTTGGCAAACTGGTGCTGGATGGGCACGAGAGACTTTGAGGTGGCGACCGATCGGACCAGCTGGAGCTCACGAGGTCGCCGCAATAAGGCCGGAGCTGCGCTAAGCTGCGAGGGCCTCAATGCTGCTTGCAGCTTTAATTAGGCCCGAAGCAGCGAAGCTCTGCTGAAGGCCTATTGTAATCGCTCGATTTCTTCATTATTAGGCCCGAAGCAGCGAAGCTCTGCTGAAGGCCTATTGTAATCGCAGGATTTCTTCATTATTAGGCCCGAAGCAGCGAAGCTCTGCTGAAGGCCTATTGTAATCGCTCGATTTCTTCATTATTATTATTAGGCCCGAAGCAGCGAAGCTCTGCTGAAGGCCTATTGTAATCGCTCGATTTCTTCATTATTATTATTATTATTATTATTATTTTTCCGTCACTTCGCGCGGCCGTTTGGAGCCTTTAACATATTCAAAAACTCACCAAACTTCACCCAAAATTGTCCCCCAACGAAAATTTTATGAATCTGGTGTAATCGCAAGTGGGCGTGGCCTAACTGCTCAACAGCGCCCCCTAACGTGAGTTGGGGAAAACCGTAAGTCGTAGAGATCTGAAACTCGGAACATATGTAGATCTCCCCAATTCAAGAAAAAAAGTACATTGGGGGTACCCTCTAAAATGCACAGGTAGGCGGCCATTTTGGGTCAAAGGTCAAATTTTGGTCATTTTTCAGTTTTACTCATGTCGAACTTTGACGAACTCCTTCTCAGGCGTTCGACCTATCGGCTTCAAACTTGGTCAGAATGCAGTTAAGGCATGGGCCTTTAAAAGTTATCAAAAAAATTGACTTTTCGTATATGTTCAGGGGGCGTAGTGGAGCGGTGAACTTGGCGTACTCGCCGAAACAAACGAAACGCTATAACTTTGACATTTAAAGGTCTATTGACACCATGCTTTATCCTAGAATAATGAAACTTGGTACACATATGTATCTCATCAGGAGCTACAAAAAAGTCTCTTGGAGCAATGGTCCAAAGCCAACAGGAAGTCGGCCATTTTAGGTCAAAGTCACAATTTGGTCTATTTCATTTACGTCATATCTGAGCGAACTCGTCCTAGAGCTTTCGAGATCCAGGCGTCAAACTCGGTCAGCACTATCTTGAGGCATTGAAGGTCAAAAGTTATCAAAAGAATTTTTCTAAGTCAAAGCATGTGGGCGTGGCCTTAGGTCAAAGTCAAATTTGGTCTATTTCATTTACGTCATATCTGAGCGAACTCGTCCTA
Organism: Garcialebias charrua; assembly: GCA_038048925.1. Taxonomy (NCBI): domain Eukaryota; kingdom Metazoa; phylum Chordata; class Actinopteri; order Cyprinodontiformes; family Rivulidae; genus Garcialebias; species Garcialebias charrua. The sequence continues at coordinate 11,030 of JBBPBX010009627.1, read as the reverse complement.
GAGCTTTCGAGATCCAGGGGTCAAACTCAGTCAGCACTATCTTGAGGCATTGAAGGTCAAAAGTTATCAAAAGAATTTTTCTATGTCAAAGCATGTGGGCGTGGCCAAGCCTCAAATCTGGCCATTTTCCATGAAACATCAATTACGTCATATCTGAGCGAACTCGTCCTAGAGCTTTCGAGATCCAGGCGTCAAACTCGGTCAGCACTATCTTGAGGCATTGAAGGTCAAAAGTTATCAAAAGAATTTTTCTAAGTCAAAGCATGTGGGCGTGGCCTTAGGTCAAAGTCACAATTTGGTCTATTTCATTTACGTCATATCTGAGCGAACTCGTCCTAGAGCTTTCGAGATCCAGGCGTCAAACTCGGTCAGCACTACCTTGAGGCATTGAAGGTCAAAAGTTATCAAAATAATTTTTCTATGTCAAAGCATGTGGGCGTGGCCAAGCCTCAAATATGGCCATTCTCCATGAAACATCAAGCTAAAATAACTTCCTAATATAAGCTCCCAGCTTCACCAAACTCACTGACATCGATCCTTGTTCACCCCCCTGCAGGATTCCATTGTAATACTTGGTGGGCGTGGCCTAATTCCTCAACAGCACCCTCTAGAATATTTAGAAAAAACAGCCCCCAGCCATGCTTTATCCCAGAATAATGAAACTTGGTACACATGTGTAGCTCATCAGGAGCTACAAAAAAGTCTCTTGGAGCAATGGTCCAAAGCCAACAGGAAGTCGGCCATTTTAGGTCAAAGTCACAATTTGGTCTATTTCATTGACGTCATATCTGAGCGAACTCGTCCTAGAGCTTTCGAGATCCAGGCGTCAAACTCGGTCAGCACTACCTTGAGGCATTGAAGGTCAAAAGTTATCAAAAGAATTTTTCTATGTCAAAGCATGTGGGCGTGGCCAAGCCTCAAATCTGGCCATTCTCCATGAAACATCAAGCTAAAATAACTTCCTAATAAAAGCTCCCAGCTGCACCAAATTCACTAAGATCTATATTTATCCATCCCTCGACAGGACTGCAGTCCAATATGTAGTGGGCGTGGCCTGATTCTTCCAGAGCGCCCCCTAGAATTTAGTTTAAAAATCAGCCCCCAGCCATGCTTTATCCCAGAATTATGAAACGTGGTATACGTGTGTAAATTGTCAGGACCTACAAAAAAATCTCTTGGAACCCTGGTCCAAAACCAACAGGAAGTCGGCCATTTTGGATCAAAAGGTAGTTTTGGTCATAAATTTCACACCTTTCTGGTGGTTTAAAGCCACTCTATCTCTCACGCCCTTGACATAGTCAAGATGATCCTGTGCTAGAAGACAGATAATACATTGATCTGATGTGTTTTAAAACACTTGAAGGTTTTGTTGGAGGATGTGGGCGTGGTTGTGGCAGCATGGCGAATACAAGACCAGCAGGCGATGCTAGAGCTCTGGAGTTTGCATGTGATTTTGAATATTTGGCAAATGCGCACCATGATCGCGACTGGGCGGACTAGCTAGAGTTCCCATGCTCACCACAATAAGGACGGAGCGGCGCTAAGCTGCTTCGGGCCTCAACGCCGCTTGCGGCTTTAATTAGGCCCGAAGCAGCGAAGCTCTGCTGAAGGCCTATTGTAATCGCTCGATTTCTTCATTATTATTATTATTATTATTATTCTTCTTCTTCCGTCACTTCGCGCGGCCGTTTGGAGCCTTTAACATATTCAAAAACTCACCAAACTTCACCCAAAATTGTCCCCCAACGAAAATTTTATGAATCTGGTGTAATCGCAAGTGGGCGTGGCCTAACTGCTCAACAGCGCCCCCTAACGTGAGTTGGGGAAAACCGTAAGTCGTAGAGATCTGAAACTCGGTACATATGTAGATCTCCCCAATTCAAGAAAAAAAGTACATTGGGGTACCCTCTAAAATGCACAGGTAGGCGGCCATTTTGGGTCAAAGGTCAAATTTTGGTCATTTTTCAGTTTTACTCATGTCGAACTTTGACGAACTCCTTCTCAGGCGTTCGACCTATCGGCTTCAAACTTGGTCAGAATGCAGTTAAGGCATGGGCCTTTAAAAGTTATCAAAAAAATTGACTTTTCGTATATGTTCAGGGGGCGTAGTGGAGCGGTGAACTTGGCGTACTCGCCGAAACAAACGAAACGCTATAACTTTGACATTTAAAGGTCTATTGACACCATGCTTTATCCTAGAATAATGAAACTTGGTACACATATGTATCTCATCAGGAGCTACAAAAAAGTCTCTTGGAGCAATGGTCCAAAGCCAACAGGAAGTCGGCCATTTTAGGTCAAAGTCACAATTTGGTCTATTTCATTTACGTCATATCTGAGCGAACTCGTCCTAGAGCTTTCGAGATCCAGGCGTCAAACTCGGTCAGCACTATCTTGAGGCATTGAAGGTCAAAAGTTATCAAAAGAATTTTTCTAAGTCAAAGCATGTGGGCGTGGCCTTAGGTCAAAGTCAAATTTGGTCTATTTCATTTACGTCATATCTGAGCGAACTCGTCCTAGAGCTTTCGAGATCCAGGGGTCAAACTCAGTCAGCACTATCTTGAGGCATTGAAGGTCAAAAGTTATCAAAAGAATTTTTCTATGTCAAAGCATGTGGGCGTGGCCAAGCCTCAAATCTGGCCATTTTCCATGAAACATCAATTACGTCATATCTGAGCGAACTCGTCCTAGAGCTTTCGAGATCCAGGCGTCAAACTCGGTCAGCACTATCTTGAGGCATTGAAGGTCAAAAGTTATCAAAAGAATTTTTCTATGTCAAAGCATGTGGGCGTGGCCAAGCCTCAAATCTGGCCATTCTCCATGAAACATCAAGCTAAAATAACTTCCTAATATAAGCTCCCAGCTACACCAAATTCACTAAGATCTATATTTATCCATCCCTCGACAGGACTGCAGTCCAATATGTAGTGGGCGTGGCCTGATTCTTCCAGAGCGCCCCCTAGAATTTAGTTTAAAAATCAGCCCCCAGCCATGCTTTATCCCAGAATTATGAAACGTGGTATACATGTGTAAATTGTCAGGACCTACAAAAAAGTCTCTTGGAACCCTGGTCCAAAACTAAAACAAAGTCGGCCATTTTGGGTCAAATGTCATCTTCCGATGTTTTTGAATTGCGTATTTAAACAAACTCCTCTTAGTGATTTTGAAGGATTGCCTTTAAACTTGGTTAACATGCCCTTAACACATTGGACAGTAAAAGTTATCAAAAGTTTGCGTTTTCGTTTATGCTAAAGGGGCGTGGCCAGGCCTCAAACTTGCGCTTCATGCGTCCCCTACATTATTTCTATAGTCCCATCTCAGTGATACATCATCCGATCTGAACCAGATTTATTGTGCATAATCAGTGAGACCTTGTGGACACATTGATATTGTTGTTTAACATATGACTCCAGAGCGCCCCCTAGATTATTCAAACTGTTATATCTCAGTGATACATCATCCGATCTGAACCAGATTTATTGTGCATCATCAGTGAGCCCTTGTGGACACATTGATATGGTGGGCTAACATTTGACTCAAGTGCGCCCCCTACATTATTTCTATAGTTATATCTCAGTGATACATCATCCGATCTGAACCAAATTTATTGTGAATAATCAGTGAGCCCTTGTGGACACATTGATAATGTGGTTTAACATATAACTCCATAGCGCCCCCTAGATTATTCAAACTGTTATATCTCAGTGAGACATCATCCGATCTGAACCAGATTTATTGTGTATCATCAGTGAGACCTTGTGGACACATTGATATTGTGGTTTAACATGTGACTCCAGAGCGCCCCCTAGATTATTCAAACTGTTATATCTCAGTGAGACATCATCCGATCTGAACCAGATTTATTGTGCGTGTGCACCCCTGGTGCGGAGTAGACACGAGAGACTTCGAAATGGCGACCGAGCGGACGAGCTGGAGCTCGCGCGGTCGCCTCAATAAGGTCCGAGCGGCGCTAAGCTGCTTCGGGCCTCAACGCCGCTTGCGGCTTTAATTAGGCCCGAAGCAGCGAAGCTCTGCTGAAGGCCTATTGTAATCGCTCGATTTCTTCATTATTATTATTATTATTCTTCTTCCGTCACTTCGCGCGGCCGTTTGGAGCCTTTAACATATTCAAAAACTCACCAAACTTCACCCAAAATTGTCCCCCAACGAAAATTTTATGAATCTGGTGTAATCGCAAGTGGGCGTGGCCTAACTGCTCAACAGCGCCCCCTAACGTGAGTTGGGGAAAACCGTAAGTCGTAGAGATCTGAAACTCGGAACATATGTAGATCTCCCCAATTCAAGAAAAAAAGTACATTGGGGGTACCCTCTAAAATGCACAGGTAGGCGGCCATTTTGGGTCAAAGGTCAAATTTTGGTCATTTTTCAGTTTTACTCATGTCGAACTTTGACGAACTCCTTCTCAGGCGTTCGACCTATCGGCTTCAAACTTGGTCAGAATGCAGTTAAGGCATGGGCCTTTAAAAGTTATCAAAAAAATTGACTTTTCGTATATGTTCAGGGGGCGTAGTGGAGCGGTGAACTTGGCGTACTCGCCGAAACAAACGAAACGCTATAACTTTGACATTTAAAGGTCTATTGACACCATGCTTTATCCTAGAATAATGAAACTTGGTACACATATGTATCTCATCAGGAGCTACAAAAAAGTCTCTTGGAGCAATGGTCCAAAGCCAACAGGAAGTCGGCCATTTTAGGTCAAAGTCACAATTTGGTCTATTTCATTTACGTCATATCTGAGCGAACTCGTCCTAGAGCTTTCGAGATCCAGGCGTCAAACTCGGTCAGCACTATCTTGAGGCATTGAAGGTCAAAAGTTATCAAAAGAATTTTTCTAAGTCAAAGCATGTGGGCGTGGCCTTAGGTCAAAGTCAAATTTGGTCTATTTCATTTACGTCATATCTGAGCGAACTCGTCCTAGAGCTTTCGAGATCCAGGGGTCAAACTCAGTCAGCACTATCTTGAGGCATTGAAGGTCAAAAGTTATCAAAAGAATTTTTCTATGTCAAAGCATGTGGGCGTGGCCAAGCCTCAAATCTGGCCATTTTCCATGAAACATCAATTACGTCATATCTGAGCGAACTCGTCCTAGAGCTTTCGAGATCCAGGCGTCAAACTCGGTCAGCACTATCTTGAGGCATTGAAGGTCAAAAGTTATCAAAAGAATTTTTCTATGTCAAAGCATGTGGGCGTGGCCAAGCCTCAAATCTGGCCATTCTCCATGAAACATCAAGCTAAAATAACTTCCTAATATAAGCTCCCAGCTACACCAAATTCACTAAGATCTATATTTATCCATCCCTCGACAGGACTGCAGTCCAATATGTAGTGGGCGTGGCCTGATTCTTCCAGAGCGCCCCCTAGAATTTAGTTTAAAAATCAGCCCCCAGCCATGCTTTATCCCAGAATTATGAAACGTGGTATACATGTGTAAATTGTCAGGACCTACAAAAAAGTCTCTTGGAACCCTGGTCCAAAACAAAAACAAAGTCGGCCATTTTGGGTCAAAGGTCATTTTCCGATGTTTTTGAATTGCGTATTTAAACAAACTCCTCTTAGTGATTTTGAAGGATTGCCTTTAAACTTGGTTAACATGCCCTTAACACATTGGACAGTAAAAGTTATCAAAAGTTTGCGTTTTCGTTTATGCTAAAGGGGCGTGGCCAGGCCTCAAACTTGCGCTTCATGCGTCCCCTACATTATTTCTATAGTCCCATCTCAGTGATACATCATCCGATCTGAACCAGATTTATTGTGCATAATCAGTGAGACCTTGTGGACACATTGATATTGTTGTTTAACATATGACTCCAGAGCGCCCCCTAGATTATTCAAACTGTTATATCTCAGTGATACATCATCCGATCTGAACCAGATTTATTGTGCATCATCAGTGAGCCCTTGTGGACACATTGATATGGTGGGCTAACATTTGACTCAAGTGCGCCCCCTACATTATTTCTATAGTTATATCTCAGTGATACATCATCCGATCTGAACCAAATTTATTGTGAATAATCAGTGAGCCCTTGTGGACACATTGATAATGTGGTTTAACATATAACTCCATAGCGCCCCCTAGATTATTCAAACTGTTATATCTCAGTGAGACATCATCCGATCTGAACCAGATTTATTGTGTATCATCAGTGAGACCTTGTGGACACATTGATATTGTGGTTTAACATGTGACTCCAGAGCTATGTAACATTTTTTAATTTCCATTGCCTTTTTATTTCCACTTGTTCAAAAAAGCTTTCAGCGTGTAACTTTTATTACTTGTGTTATTTTAGTATGTAGCATTTTTTATTTCCATTGCTTCTTTTATTGCTGTTGTTTCTTATTCTATTTTCATTGATTTATTGTTCCAGTTTATTCATCTTTTTATCCTGTTAAGCACCTTGGTCAATGCAAGGCATTGTAGGAAGGTGCTATACAGATAAAGCTTATTATTATTATTATAAATAATTATGTTCAGTTATGCACTCGATACTTGGTCGGGAATCCTTTTGCAGAAATGACTGCTTCAATGTGGCGTGGCATTAAGGCAATCAGCCTGTTGCACTGCTGAGGTGTCATGGAGGCCCAGGATGCTTCGATAGCGGCCTTGTCCCGTTTGCTTGTTTGCTTTTCAACCTAGCTATGGATCCCCTTATCCATAGACTCGAACAAATGGCCAGATTCGGGTTAAGATGGGGAGATCACTCGATCTCCACGTTGTCATTCGCTGATGATTTGGTTCTGGTGTCAGGGTTGGTGGAGGCAATGAATGGGAGTCTCGGATCTTGGAGGAATTTTCCCAAATGACAGGGCTGAGCATTCAGCCCAAGAAGTGTCACGGGTTTTACTTGGACAAGGGCGTGGTTATGATGCACCAAATGTTCTCTATAGGTGAAAGATCTGGACTGCAGGCTGGACATTTCAGTACCGGATCCTTCTCCTACGTAGCCATGATGTTGTGATTGCTGCAGAATGTGGTCTGGCATTATCTTGTTGAAAAATGCAGGGTCTTCCCTGAAAGAGATGACGTCTAGATGGAGCATATGTTGTTCTAGAACCTGAACATAGTTCTCTGCATTAATGGTGCCTTTCCAGACATGCAAGCTGCCCATGCCACAAGCGCTCATGCAACCCCATACCATCAGTGATGCAGGCTTCTGAACGGAGCGTTGATAACAACTTGGGCTATCCTTGTCCTCTCTGGTCCGGATGACATGGCGTCCCAGTGTTCCATAAAGAACTTCAAATCGTGACTCATCTGACCACAGAACAGTCTTCCATTTTGCCACACTCCATTTTAAATGACCCCTGGCCCAGTGCAAACGTCTGAGCTTGCTTAGAAATGGCTTCCTCTTTGCACTGTAGAGTTTCAGCTGGCAACGGTGGATTGTGTTCACTGACAATGCTTTCTGGAAGTATTCCTGAGTCCATTCTGTTTTCTTCTGTTTTCCAAATTGTGAATAAAAACTGAATGCAATGATGTGGAGGTTCCAACATCTAATATTTTATTCAGAATAGAACATAGATCAAAAGTTTTAAGGTAAAAATATGTTTAAAAATTTCATGGCGTCAACAAATCTCAAAAAAGTTGAGACAATTATGACTGTTTCCTCCTTTTTTTTACTTCGTCCTGTTCTTATTATACTGACTTTCCTTTGAATGTTATAAAGCCACCTGCCAGTTGTTTCTTCTTCCCACTGTTTCTGTCATCTTTCCTTGACTTTTTGTTTAATAACTGATTTGATCTTTCCTTTACTGAATGATACCAATATATTAATGTAACTATTTTTTGTTGCTTGTTTTGCATATTTATCTGCCAACTCGTTTCCTTTTATTCCTATATGTGACAGTATCCATATAAATGTTACTAATAAACCCATTGCTTGAATTCTATAAATTAATAGTTGACATCTAGTAAAAGGTCAGGTCTTCTGTCTGAATGATTATTATTCAATAAATATAATGAAGAACTTGAATCAGAACAGATTACTCTTCTTAATGGTCGAACTTAAGCTTAAACTTACAAATATAAAAAAGCTAAAACTTAAACCACCAAAACGGTAGCTAAAACCAAAAATATCTAAATAGTTTGTCTTTACTCCAACATAGTATATTTTAAAGATGAAAGAATAATCCACTCGGTTATGGAAAAAGAACGTGACTTTACTTGTCTTCAACTGGTCTCAACATTACACACACATCAATACGCCGGCAGATCACCTCTAGGTAACCCGGCAACTAGG